>JAUZSU010186657.1:0-23944 GCA_034780255.1 Parotocinclus maculicauda
TACATAGCACGTCCCGTCTTGTAACATAGGGCATGTTCGTTTAATCGGACCAGCCGGGTATTAGGACCAAAACGATCACGTCCCGATGTGGTCCCATTAACCGGAATCGACTTTATTAAAATACTAAGTAAAAACGTCCCTGTTTTATTTCTAAAGAATAATTTCTAAAGTATTTATAATAAAATTATTTATAATATTATATCAATGCAATATTTGAATATTTGATACTATCAGACTGTGCCCTCTGGTGGTTAAAAATGCAACTGTATCAGATCTCGCCATGGTGCACATTATAAAATCTTTGTATTGCGATGCAACGTTACACCCCTAATTAAGGATGCTTATCCGCTTGTGCTTTCTGGCTGCATGAGTATTGTATAGAAAAGAAAACCTTGATGGTGACTTGAAATTTTACAGCAATACCACAGCTATCCAGAAAGCATGACTAGTCATGTTTTCTGAATGGGATATATAACCTTTTCGTACGGTCTATGTAATCTGTAATCAGACAGAGTAAATGCAGCAGTTGACATTCACCTTTAAGCATGTTCACCTGGTTTGTCAAGTTGCATAAGCAGCACTTCATAAACTTTCCCAAAGTGCTAGCTGTCTTGTGATGGTTGGAGCCTAGATAAGGAGGTGGAAATTGGCATTCGAGTTAGAAAGGCCATGCTATCGTTACTACTTGTAATGATCTAATCTCTCAGGAGCGAGTCAGGCAACGTAAGAGTATTAAGAGCCGAGATTGTGTTAAGTGCATTTTGGATACTCCCTAAAGGTTCCATGCACCACATATTGTGGAGGTCCTAAACTGGTCATCCTTCTTAAAGTAATAAATCCTTGAGGAGACCTACCATCTTTTGGGTCATGCAGTGGAAGGTCCTCTTTGCACAATAACACCTGCTCCTAATCGCGCTTAACAAAAGAGCTTAGGATGACATGTTCATGTTTTTGGAAGGGAACGCTCTTCTCCAGTCAGACCCATTCACTCTAACATAGCTAATCTTTGGTCTGGGGGAGGTGGCAGCAACAAGATTATTAAGGATCAATGGGGATTTACTTGGTTCTCCATTTAAAAAAACATGAAATGTTATAGCAGAGCTCTTTTCAAAGAACTATCATTTAATCCGTCTTACAGTGAGACGGTCAGTCTAATCAGCCACCCTTTCGGAGGTTTGTGATTTGCTCCTACCCACTATGCTGGTTTAATTGAAACGGGTTTGAATGGCAAGTGAGATCATGAAAAGAATTTTAAGGAGAGACAAATTAATTCATTTGGAGTAGAATGCAAATGTGAAAGCCTAATCTGAGTGTTGTAGATTTGAAACCCTTCATGCTTCATGGGTGTTCAGAAAGTTGGACAGCAAGAAAAAAAATTCCAACCAAAGAAATTCCCTCTTTGAATTTCCCATTTAGGCACTGCATGGGTAAATCTTGTTGGACACAGAAAAATACACCGACATTGATTGGATTTATGTCAGAATAGGGAAGACTTTTAAAGAAGATATTGTGTATTTTATTCAGTGGTGACTTGCTTCATACCCCAAGTGATTCCACATGTGTTTGGCCTAACTTGTTTTTATTAATTTACATCTATCATTTAATCATAATTCAATAAATAAATATTTGAGTTTGGTGGTTGTTGTGGTGGCAAGTTGATACAGGCTTATATGGGCAAGAAACTGGTATATTTGTTGTAACTTGGCAACAGATGTTCTCTATTGCACATGAAATGAGAACCGTCTGCTCAGTCATAATCGACGCTTTGCTTTCTCAATGTCGCCTGACTTTTGAAATATTTGGATTATTACCCTTTTTTTCTAAAAAAAGTACCTGGAGAAAATACTGCACTACAAGATATGGAGTTCCTTTCCTTCAGAGCAAATGGTTCTGGTTCATATTAGTTCCCGTCATTTTGCAAGGATCAGCATGCATTATCAGGACCAGCTTGGATATGACTAGTATTACAGGAGAAGGAACTAAGTAGGGTGGTACCCAATGTACCCAGTCAAGGTTATGGAGTCTGCTTACTTAGCATCTGGTTTGCCACAACTGAGTATGACGGCAGATTACTGGTTACTGAAAAGTCATGACAGTCGTGTCACCAGAATGAGACAATGAAGTGAAAGACATTAGTGAAAGATGGTCTAGTTTAAGTGGTGGATTGCAGAAAAACCTTCAATCAAATGAGAGTGGCCCAATAAAACATGCCAAAGTAGCCTTGCTGCAACAGCATATGCATGCCAGCTGTTTCAGAATACCTAAAGTATAAAATACGAGAGGAGCTTGAGCTTGGATGATAGTATAGTTCTCTGCAGAATTAGAGAAATAAATGATAATACTGCAATCCAAATTCAATTACAAGGCACCATGTGTCAGTGTAATGGATGAAAATACGTTTACAATCTTGGCTGGCTTCTAACTTTATATTGAATAAGTATGTCCAAAATCTATTTTTTTTCTAGGTCTGTATTGCATTTCTCTGAAAATGTAGTTTTGAGCCACTGGTTCAGAATCCTTAATACTTTGATTTTTCCTACTTGCTTTCTCATTTGTGATAATGGTTTACCAATAGTCTCACCCTGTAATGTGCAGTCTTCTGTCCTTGTGAATTGCACAAAGACTCGGTCTACACAACTGTTTGTATTCGTCAGTCCTGTATAAACGTGTATGTGTGGAAAATGTTTGAGAGTTTAGGTCTTCCGGAGGATACGGAAAAAATAACCAAACATCTCAGCTTCGAGACCAGAGCAACAGTCCTCTAGAGAAATAAATGTATCAAAACATTAATTTAGTTGGCAATTTATTTACTAGATATAAAGATATGGAAAACTTCACATATGGATCAAGCCATATTGGGTCATCTACTAGAAGGTAAAAATAGCCAAGTCCTGGAATAATCCTAAAGTTTCCCTGTTTCAACTAGACCACACTCCCAGGGGCACCACATAGTTTAGAGACATGTTGGTTTTGGCAGAGCTCCTGAACACATGTTCCTCACTATGTAGGTGATGTGTCTCACGGTTTTCTTTCAAGAGCCAAACTTTCCCTCTTTACTCAATTCTCACATGTTATCTCAGTTCAAATTGTTCATCTTTCAGCTTGCAACTGACCCGCGGAAAGCTCTGAATGAGATGGAAGAAAGTAATTGACATGTTAGTCCTAATAAATGTCTAATTATGGGACCCAAGAGACAGTATATCTGTATCTATTAGTACAAAGTAAAATAGAAGACATGTAAAATATACAGTCTCACAAGTTGTAAGTTTCCAACAATCACTGTAATCACTGATATTTGTTTCAACACCTACAATGTGGTATAGCTAGTCTCAAGATAGTAACTCTTCAGTTACGTGTTCAGAATATGTACTTTTACATATTTTCTGCTCACAAAAAATAGGGGATATTCCAAATTGAGTTACCCTGATATTTGTGAGAAGTGTATATGAATCTGACTGTATAAACAGTACTGTGAAAAGAGCCACCGTTTAATTTGATATAGCATTTTCTTAGCAGTAGTATAATGACCACTATAATGAAAGTACAATAAATGTGTATACAGTACTAAAAAATACAGGAAAATACAGCTTCTATAGGATACATTGGCAACTCTTTAGTGTAATGAAGTAGCTGCAATAGCATCATCTGGCAGCTTCATCAGGATTCTTACAGTCCGAAGAAGCTGCCCTGATTTACAAAATTCATAAAGGGCAAATTCCACTGCAACTAAGGATCCAGAAACACCTAACATTTTTTAATTAGACCAAAAGCCAGCAACAAGCAGCTGTAAATTTGGCAAAATCCATAATCTCACACCTGACCCATTTATTCGGATAAGTCTTTCTCTGTCCCTGCCTGTGGAAAAAGAACACAAAATGCTGCCCCCTGCCAGGTCAGGGGTCAATGGCATGAGGTGATAAAAGCAATCAAAGGTAGTGTGTGCAGGCACCCAGCTTAGGCAAGTCCAACCAGTGTTCTTGCCTGTCTGGACTTCTGTATTTAATATACATTAAATATATATAATTAGGAGGCACTGGACTCCAGGAAGCACCTTTGAAAAGGGAGGGGTGGTGAGGATGTGTCTGGCTCAACTTAACAAGGTCACAAGGCAAGTCCCCCATTAGAGGTGTTCAAAACATAAACAAGAAAAGGGACTAATCCTGAGCTAATCCTGATTCATCTGGCACAAGCACTTTCACAAACGGTTTTAAATCTACGCACCTATGTGTGGTCTTCAAGTTAACAATTTGAAATTCCACCCGTGTTGCCTCAGGTGTTATGGTGAGTTATTTTATAAAGAATTGTTAGATATTAGCACCCAGCACCCAATATTTTGTGAATTATTACCCTATAAAAGTAGGTACCCAATGACAGTTTAAACTGAACACTTGCTTTCCAGTGTGTTTTAAGACCCATATGGTTCTCATTCCTTGATACACAGTCAATGCAAAAAAATTCAAGACAAATATTTCACCATGCTCCTGGCATGTTTAGCAAGAGATCTGATTATGTGAGCAATACCAGAAGAACCCTAACAAATGCTGAGCTGCCCTGAGGAGAGACATAGAAGAAACAGAGCCATATGTCGAAACGTTGAACATGATATCTGTTCTACCTAAAGACCTGCCACAAGGCTTGCTGGAATAGCCTTCAGGGCAAGATAAGGAGTTGTTCCCGGAAGGTCGGTGGAGCCGAGAATGACAAGACGGAAATAAGTCGTCCTTAGCAGCACTGTAACACATAACAAATAACACGTAACAAATCAGCCAGCCCTTTTTGTTGCAGTCAGACCTCTGTTCAGGTGTGGTGGCGCCTGCTGGATCTTGGGAGGCCAGTGTCCAGGCCAAAGAGTGCTGTGAACAAGCAGCAGCTGCTAAAAATGTGACAGGAATAGTGTGCGTAGAGACAAGGTGTTTAGGAATCAAAGTAGTCTGCTCCAACTCAAAGTGGTCTTGTCTGCCACTGGAATTCACCTGGCAGTTAAACATTAGCTGCACTCGGAACTGGGGATTTTTCAGGACATGGCATACGCCAGACATTGTGTCCGCTGGATAAACATACAGTATCTCACAAGAGTGAGTACGCCCCTCACATTTTTTGTAACTACAGTATTTTATTATCTTTTCACAGGACAGCACTGAAGACATGACACTTTGAATCAATGTAAAGCAGTCAGTCTACAGTGGAACCTTATTTGGTTCAGACGGTGTCAAGTGTGTGTGGCGGAAACCAGGTGAGGAGTTTAAAGACAAGTGCAGACAGTCAAGCATGTTGGAGGGAATGGCAGCTTGTATAACCGTGTAAATACAGCAATACAATCACACAAGGTCTAAAGCACTGGAAACAAAAGGGAGTACACCCCAAGTAAAAATGGCCAAATTGTGTCAAAAGTGTCAATATTTTGTGTGGCCATTATTATTTTCCAAAGCTGCCTGAATTCCCTTGGGCATGGAGTTCACTAGAGCTTCATAGGTTGCCTCTGGTGTCCTATTCCACTCCTCCATGACAACATCACGTAGCTGGTAAAGTTGGTAGCGCTTTAAATTCAGTTTGAGAATGCCTCATAGATGCTTAATAGAGTTTAGGCCTAAGTTTCTTCTCTTTTTTTATCTTCTCTTTACCCCCAGTTTCTTTAGCAAGGTGGAGGTGTTTTTGGGGTTGTTGTCATGTTGGAATAGTGCCCTGTGCCCCTTTTTCTGAAGGCAGGGGATCATGTTCTGCTTCAGTATGTCACAGTACATGTTGGCATTCACAGATCCATCAATGAGCTGTAGCGCCCCACAGCTGACAGAACTCATGCAGCCCCAAACCATGACATTCCCTCCAACATGCATAACTGTCTGCACTTGTCTTTAAACTCCTCACCTGGTTTCCGCCACACACGCTTGACACCATCTGAACCAAATAAGTTGATCTTGGTCTCATCAGACCACAGGACATGGTTCTAGTAATCCATGTCCTTAGTCTGCTTGTCTTCAACAAACTGTTTGCAGGTTTTCTTGTACATCATCTTCAGAAGAGGCTTTCTTCTGCGACAACAGCCATGCAGACCAGTTTGATACAGTGTGCAGTATGGTCTGAGCACTGATAATAATAATAATAATAATACAATTTTATTTATAATGCACTTTACATTTCAAAGAAATCTCAAAGTGTGATAGGCTGACACCCCCCCTCTTTCAAAAGAGAACCTCTGGATATGATGCTGAGCACATGCACTCAACTTGGCAAGGTCTTTTCTAAGTGAAACCTGTTCGGTTAAACCTCTGCATGGCATTGGCCACCATGATGCAGCAAATTTTCATGGTGTTGCCAATCTTCGTATTCATGCTCCCCATTAACACCCGTTCCTGGTGTTTACAGCATCACAGAGTCTGACGTAAATATTTCGACGATTTCACTCAGCTAAATGTAACATCATTACAGTAAATAAAATGAAAAATAAAAAGCACAACCATATATCCCAGATCTTCATCTGCACATCAGGATTAGTAGATATTTTGCAAAATTACAGAATGCTAAAGAGGGGTTCAGATTTAAACTTACTGCAAGTTGTGGCAAATAAGTCATTATTACAGTGATAATTTTATTTAATGCTTTATGCTTTGAATGGAGATGAATCAATTTCCATGTGTTAAACCCTTATTAAGTGTTAAAAGATGCAGAAAGACAAAATTATGGAGAGGAAGTACAGGGGTGATTAAGAAGGATTCAATGAGGGTACAAGCACCTACAAGAACCACTGATTAAGCTAATTAAAAATCTTGATTAAATCTTTGTATTCTTTCTTCGACGTGGTTTAAAGGGGAGCAGTAGTAGGTGAGTCGCTTGGCATCTTTTCCATGCTTTCCTAAATGGGTTTATGTAAGCATCCTTGTCAGGAAAATGCACAGGTAATCCAGTTCAATGTAAAATATGTGGTTATAACGGCAGTAAAGAAGAGGCAGAGACTTGTGCATGCAAGAAAACAAAATAGTTGCAGACTTTGCTGACTGTATGTTGCCAGTCTTCTCAGCATCTCACCACAGAATCCCCCAAATCCCCACATACGTCTCACCACAGTGTCAAACAATTTCCAACAGCTATCGTGATCTCTAGACAAGTAAGGCGCGATGCAGTATTAGGGATAAGGATGCCGCAGCTAGTTTCATCCATCAGCCTACCCCAACAAAACTACTTCTGCAGTAACAGCTAATGACAAGTTGACACAGGGCCACAGTCATATCAAACCAGCACATGTGAAAAAGAAAATAACACCCCATAAGTCAAATCATAATCAATAAAAGAACAGATTTTTTTTACAATTTTAACTCAGCTCAAACAACTACATGCATTGCAGCCAATTATAATATGAACAAGCAATTGGAATAAACAGTAAAACCTTCTGAATATAGTCACTCTTATAAGTTTTGTTTTATGCTGGGCTTGATTTAGGATTAATTAAGTCCATTCCAGTCAAGTAAATTTCACTGTGGGTGGTATCTAAGGTATAGGCCAAACTAATAGATGTGACAGCAATCACAACACCAGGAGTAAACCATTTGCCCAGGGGCTAACCCAGTTTGTTCCCATGCATTCAAATCTCAGAGGGTGTCTGTGGCAACAGTTGACCCAGTGACGCAGAGCTATGTCTGAATATCCAAGAAGGTCAAAGGGCATGAGCACAGAGCAAAGCCACTCATCAGGCAGTTGTCTCTGCAGCTTCAAAGGTGTCCCTGATCTATTAGCTACCTACCATCAAGCCGATTCCAGACGGAATTCTCATTAACTATTTTGTATTCTCAGACATAGCAGTGACTAGCTTGAAGCTCCATCTCAGGTTTGGTTCTGCATAAACATTTACATTTTACATTTACTCATTAAGCACACGCTTTTCTCCAGAACAACATACACAACGATCCTGCAAGGTACAGTTCAAGCAGTTTGAGGTTAAGGGCCCGACAGTGGCAGCTTTGGAATTCCTGGAGATTAGGCCCTGGACTTCCAATCCTTCTGGTAACTAGTAATATGATATAGTTATACAAATGTGGGAAGCAAGTTAAATTATGTTCTTCTGGAAGGGAACTGTTCCATAAACATTCAGGTATAGTCATTGTTCAATTTGCAGATGTAACCAATTTCTCAGATGAGCATGTGAAGAGGTGTTGTTGGAAGAAGATCAGGGTACATCAACCCTATAGCATGCTTGTACTCTTAGTGTGGCTTTGTGCACTCAGGGGTGCCTCAGGAGTACAATGTAGCATGTATCTGTCGAGCAAATGTATAGCTTAGTGCAAGTTTTAAGACATTTACAGTTTGGAAAGGTCTGTCACCCAAGTATGTAACCCCTTCAACTTCTATCTTGTGTCTGAATAAATCAGTAAGACACTTTTGGAAACACAGCATTTTGGATTAGGACAAGACCTTGTCTCTTGCCAACTTTTCCACCCAGGGCTTTCACCATATTCCTATGCGGGCTGTATATCTAATCTATGTAGACACTGCTAATCTGAAAATGCTGTATTTATGCTTGGTGACTAACATCTGCACTGTATTGTAAAGTTCAAAAGATGATATAACTCAGCAAAGTGACTCCCTTGTGTGGTTTATATGTTCAATAATGCCAGGAACTAATTCAGCAAGATGAACTGCTAAAGTTGGTTACCTGTTGGAATTAAAAACTTCTCTCGTACTTTCTATTTACAGTTCCCTCATCGGTAAAGACCATTAAGTTGAAAGGAAACAGAAAACAACTTAATTCTAATAACAAAGTTTGCTCTGACTATAAGTAAATATAATCTGTTAGTTTTTATCAGGACCAGGTGTTTTGAAAATGGGCCCAGTCAGGGAAACAAAAGATTCTCAGGAGACGAGACAAGCTTGTGTACAAAGATAGATACAAGGTTTTGCAAAAAAACCTTCACGCTTTCGGAGAGATAAGAACATTTTGGGAGGGGTTCATGCTGGTATTTTGATCTGACTCACACTGGTTGGACAATGGCTCACCACATATTGGACAGCTAAAACATGGAAAAACCTCAACCCTGTCAGCGTAAGACTGTTCATTCTCAGAAATCTCTTTGTACTGGCCACCCTGCTTATGTGATTCTGGCTTCCTTGCAATCTCTCTCACATTGTGAGAGCTTGCTCGTTCAAGCTGTAAGAGCCGAAAAATTATAACAGGGCACTGCTGATATTCCGTGACAAGAAAAAAGAAAGTGCCCGCTTAAACTTCGGCACTATTTTAATGACATATTTTCTGACTGGGCTTCAGTGGCACCTGTATCGCTGGCAGTGATGTGAGCTGAGGGTGAGAAATAGAAATAGGGTGAGATGTCAGCAGGGTCTCTATAACAACAATATAAGTGCATCATTTACCCAGACAAGAAATATATATGATAAAAATAGACTATAACAAGAGCAAACAGCTACATTGCATGCAATGCATCATACTCTTGACAGTATACACATTATACCTCTAAGCACAAACTATTAACTCTCTTGGAAGTGAGGGTTGCGAATCTTAACACCTTGGCTTATTAGCATTCAACACAAGCGCTCCAGCGGTGTGATTCAGTGCGCTGCTCCGGTCAAGCCACACTCATTCTCCTCTTCCCACCCCTAAAGTAATGAAAAACTCTCATGGTGTTTTTGTTCCGGCTGGCGGGTCTGCTGCCAGCGAGCTTCACTTGGGGCTGCTCACCGTAGCAACACCGCAGCGTGTTTATTTTCTCACAGGAAAATAAACCATCCGCCAAAATATTTGCGCCTTCCTAAAGTCGACCATCTCCGCAGTCAACAGGGGGGCTGTTTCCTCAACACGTTTGTTTTTGCACAAAGCTAATATTTAAACAGAGTCCGTGGAGAAATAACAGATCATGTATTTGCGTCGCCGACACGTTTGGGCACAAATGCGCTCTGAAAACCAAATGTTTAGAGATTTGTGATCTCTAAGTGTCTTAACGCAAACGATGGAGCAAACGTTATGCAGCATCTGCTTCGAAGGTGTGCGGGAGGTCTATTCATTATTTACACTTTTCTGCATGAACACATATGTGCTTTATTATTAGAGTTATGGTTTATTCATTAACTGAATGAACTTTCTTTCTGTTCTGTCCAAACCGCTTCTCATTTGTGCTTGTTTTGTGGGGCCATGAGCACAAGTGGCCATAAAAACCAGTGCATAACACACATTGCTCGCATTCCTTAGAACTCTTTTGTTGTTTAACGAATGGTGTTTAGGGGAAACAGCAGGTTACAGTGCTCAGGGCAAAACTGTTACTGCTTGGCACCTTAAATAAGAAACTCAGCCCTTCAGCTTGAAGTCTGTCCAAACCAGAGACGAAACAATATAAGAACTTGGTAGATAAGATTTGCATTTAAGTGTTACTTTAGCTCTCTCTTTATTTAATTTCCATGCCAAATATCTGACAGGTTAGTAGGCAGCCTTTATGCTGAAACATTAAGTCAGATGAAATCTTCATAAGCAGAAGAGCAAGATCCCACTCTGCTGCTTCTTGACCTTTGGAAGAATAGTGATGCCTAGTCAAAAAAATGAGTGAAACACGCTTTCCCATTTGCTTGGTTGTAATTAAAGCCAGTATAGCACTGCATTGATGTTTCTCTCATCCACAAATCATGTTACAGAAGAATTAATATGTGAATGCAGCAGCAATGATCGCACTCTTGGCTGGACGAGAACAGCCTCAAATTTTTAACAAGAATTAAGGGGCTACTCAAGCTCAACTTGAAAAGCTGGGCAACTCATCTTCTTGGCCCAGGTGCTCCTTGACTCGGTCTTAAGATGTCCTGCTGAGCGGGGTGAGAGAAGTGAATAAAAACCTGGCTCATTAGAGAAGGCATAAATAACGCAGACATGTACAAATGCTTGAGAATAGTTTTTATCTATAAGTGATTTATCATGTAGCAGTTATTTGATTACACTACCAAGCAACACAGTTTACTGCTTAATTATCTAATGCCCTCTCTATTCTTTCCCCAAGTTCCTTTCGAATGAAATTCTTAGCCAATTCTAATTAAGATCAAACACTGGCTGATGATCCATACATATAAACAAAAATTACAAAGCAGCGGCCAGATCAGGAAAAACATGTACTAGCAGACCAACAGACTAACTAGGAAAGAGTAACAAGCAACAAGTGTGAGCAGTTCCGCAGGGAGGAAAATGTAACAGGAGGCAATGACCCTACATGGAAATCTATACCAACATGGGAAAAAGGAGCAGAGAGTATCCCAAATAATACAGGGGTGAGGGATCTTGCAAAATATCGTATCATGAAAGGTTGGATCACAGTGTTATTTTCACATGTTGGGTTTTAAGTAGGGGTGTAAAAATTTACTCTACTCACCAATTTTCTCATTATTCTAAAATTTACATTTATTAAATACATTCCTTTTTTTATTTCCAAAGTTTAAACAATGCTAAACAATGAACATATTCTTGTACAAGCAATAAAGACATAATAAAGAAAAATGCATTAAGCATCCTCCATTTAAATGATGCATTCTGTGCCACTTTTACTCCCCTAGTTTTAAGCCTAATTCACAACTGAACACAGCAACCAAACTAATTCCTATCCCAACTAAAAGCCAGATCCAGAAGACAGAAATGTCTTGTATCTCTTAAGCAAAAAGACTGTAATCTCACTTGTCCCCCTTGAGTTTTTCAAATCTGCCAAACACATTGGTTTTCAAGTGTATCTGCTGTTAAAGAAAAAAAATCTGTACATTAATTTATTTAATCATTTCAACAGTTTCAGTTGTTTCATCTGAAGTCACTTTGATAATAACTAAGTTGTCAAATAATGACAATGTTAATAAAATATTTTCTGGCTCTGCAATTAACAAATTCAGCATAAATCACCCACTAAAAATCTTTTTTGGGGGTTTGAATAAATACACTTAATATAGGCACACAGAACAAAAAATACATACATTTTTATTTTAATCTTCAATAAACCCTCAAGCCAGCAGTCTAACAATGTTATACATCTCCAAGCTTAGTGGGTTTTTTAAAATGAAGGCAGCTCCTGTGGCTCAGAGGTAAGAGCCAGTTCCTATAAACAGCAGTTCCTGAAATCTTGGGTTCAAACCCCAGGCTGGGCTTACAACCAATAAACTCACTTCTGGCTTCTTTAAGCACAATTGTATTTATGTCTCCTTTTTGGCTAATTCTATCTCTCCTACAGAATTTGAGTAGGAACATCTGTTACAAAGTTAATATATAAATGAAACATAAAGACTCCTCATTAAGTCTCCTGAGCTATAGCATGATAAAGTAACCACTGGGCACTAACGTTTTCTATGGGTCACCACTATGTTTTAGGTGTCCAAGAAAAAACAAGCATATTAATACTAAGTGCCCACTTTATTCTGGACTATTATTGGTTTAACTGTATGTTCATTTTGCAAAACATGAGCCGGAGTAGCAAAAAGTGTAACACCTGGTTTTTTAAACACCCAGGATGCCATGCCACCATTTTCAGCACCATTAAAAAAAATTTAATATATTTAGTACAATATTTCTTGTGTTCACTTTGTTAAGGCGAATCGTGGAGTCATTTTAAAATGTCACATAACCTAAAAGCATTATATTCCACCTATATAAGATGTAGCGATGAACTTGGCATGACATCAGCAACGTGTCATTTGACAACATAAACATGAAATAAGGGGTTGCATTTGCTCACCCAAACCAGTTATCTGTTTATTTCATTATATCTCTGTTAATTTGACTCTGTTAGAGTTTGAGAAGTTAATTTTTTTATCCGAAAAGGTCATGGATCATCGCTAGGGTTGTGCTGCCACACAAAATTGTGAAAAAGGACACTTTGTCCACTTTGCCTGTTGTGGAAACACAGTTCTGAAGAACTAACCTATAGCCAATAACTTTACAGCCCATCAAGGTGGACAGAGGGCGTCAGCGAGGACCGTCCCACCTTTGCTATAGACACAAGTGGCCTTTGTCCCCTTTGCTGCATATGGAATGCTGAGGCTGATGGTCTGATGAATCTCTCAGCATGAGGCCACATTCCAGTCAACCCAGCACACCTGCAGGGCACCTAGGGTCAGTCGCCTATGGTATGCACCGCTGGGCCCAGCCGTATGGATGTACACACTCATAACCCTAGCCACAAATCCCATAACCAATTATGCCCTAACTCTAATCCTGCAAAATTCCAATACATTACGTGGTAAAGCCTTTACACACTGCGGATCCTGAAAAAGTTTCACTCTGTGTGCCTATCGATTTATTATAGTAGATCTTTCATATATTCATGCTTACTTTATCGTTAGCTACAGGATACAACTCATTAATCTACAGTTGGCTAATTTCCAAGAATCAAAAACAATTTCATTGTTCATTTTATTTGCTTGGAAAAAGCAAAACAGCAGTGGATACTTATGGTATTAGTGGAATTTAGACTAGTTTTAAGTTGAATTTAATTGCTACACGTATCCATTTTTTATTGCTAGGGCAAGTACAAAAGCAAGGAAGCATACTGAACAGGTATACAATTAATGAGTTACATGTTTTGAAGGATTTAACACATTTAAAATATTATTTAAATCTCACTTTTGCAGTGATTGTGCACCAGCATCTGGGGACCTGTAGTGCCTACAAAACAAAAAACTAAGAAAACAGACACTCTTTTTCTAGGAAAATGCCTAGTTCAGAATGCAAGGAGACGCAATACATTCAGATAGAAAACTACGCTTACAAGGGTGAACCAATTTGCACTGGACATGCCAGCATTATTTTAAAACAAAGTTTATTACATAAAATGTTATTTTATTTAACTTTGCTTTCAACATCAATGGCTGTTTAACACAAGGCTACATTAATACACATGGTTGCTTTAAGACTAGTCATTTTCACTCAGTTTGGGCCAATTTAGCATAATCAATTGGCCTAATGCATGTTTTTTGACTGTGGGAGGAAACTGGTGCAACTACAGTAATCCTACGAGCACATAGGGAGGACATGCAAAGTCCACACAGGTGGAGTTTGAGGTTATAATTGAACTGGGGACACAGTGACACAGTGAACTGCAGTGACCAAGGTTCAAGATCCTACAGTGCCTTGTGGCATGTCAGACATTACTGGCTTTGTCTGAGGGAGGAGATAGCCGTTTTGGGATGATTCCCCAGTGCTGCAGCACCAATCCCCACCCAGTCCTGTGATGGATGGGAATCCTCTCTATGGCACTCTTACACCTGTGCTTTCTGTTCATAATGGATAGATGCCAACCCTGACCTGGTAAAAATGAAATTTACAATAATATGTTGATTGAATATGTAGATTTCTTAAAATCCACTTGACTACATAGTACATAGGGCAGAACATATTGATAATGTAAAACCTTTACAGTTCACCATATGCCTTATGGAACACCACTTCAGGTACAGGTAAAGCTTCAGTCTTTGAATTTATATTGTATTTTGCCCTTATCTGAGGTTTCATGTAGCACTATATTGAACACAGATATGGAGCATGATTGTGTAGAAGCTGTATTCACCTTTTCAAGGACTTCATGTCTCGGAATACATTAAGGCAGATAAGTAATGAGACACCAAAATGCTCCCGTTGTTTGTCCTCACATGGTGGGCTTGTGAAAGGAAGGAGTGTGTGTTTGTGTGTACGCGCTTAGGCGAATTAAAGAGGAAAGGATCATACATCATAAGAGCACACGATGCCACCCGCTGTCACACCGACTGGGCCTCTTGTGTGACCTAACCACAAAGCGGTTTGTATGGATCAAATCGATACCAGACTAAAACAACTGGGTATTGCTTTCCTGACTTAGTGTCACAATAAACACACCTGGGCCTCGCTGGTCCAACACAATCAGTGCTTATGAGATGCAGCCAGTTCTGGCCGTTCTCAGACGTTCAGACATGCCCACCTCAATGAGACTTGCAAGTTTACTGGACTAGCAAACAATGCCATGGCTCATACTTTCTGTTTAATCAACATTTCTCCTATGTTTTTCTTCTCAGCTCTTCGTCAGTTGTATTGAATTTAGCAGTTATAAAATCTGATTTAATCTCGAGTTCCACACATCTGATCCTGGGTTTAATGCAGTTTATTTTACCAAAGAACTACATGGCAATACAAGTGGACAACATTTAACAGCATGCATTTTTTTCTTTTTGATATTGAACAGATTTCATCTTGTCATATATATTTTTTGCTGCAGCACAACCGTGGACTTTTGAAATGAAAATTCTAATTGTAAACCTGAAAGACCTGTGCAGTTTGTTTCCATGTCGGTAAATCATGCAGTGACATTTCATGTGTCATTGCAATTTCATGTGTAACATTTCATGTATGGGTTTGCAGTTAAGGTACAGGGCTACTGATTTATGTCTCCCAGAACAACAGAAAATGTTGGGACATTGAGCAAGACCCTTAACCCACAATTGCTTTAATTGCGAGACTGTATCAGCTGTAAGTCATTCTTGATAAGAGTGTCTGCTAAATAACAAAATGTAAATGTGTTTATGCAACATTAAATAGCAAAGCAGTACACAGGACCATCTGAAATTCTTTACGACCCATACAAACTATTTTCCTTATAGTGCTATTTATGGTACATAGTATGTAGGGATAGTGATTTAGTATACTGTCCATAAGAAAGGTTTGTCTCATATAAGTAACAAATATTATGTGTGATAACAGTATAAAAACATGATCTGCATTAACAAATGTTGAGTTATACAGCCCTACTTAAAATGGATAAACAAGAGATTTGCAACACATAGATTGGTTATTTAAATGTTGCAGAATTTACTCAATGCTAAAGAGTTTTATTAATACTGCATAAACATTTAGCATTTTTTTCCAGTTGAATTCTAATAAAGACAAATAGGATTAATACCATTGCTATCACAATGGATCATACAACTTCCACAATCCAGAAAAAAAAGTACCGGTAAGTGAAAAGTCTTTTGGTAATTAGCAATAATTATTATGAACTTTTTCTAATTCAGTGTTTTTCCTTCCAAATATAATGACCTGAAAACACACTACTGATCAGACTTATCAGGATGGGCCAGTCACTAAATGAATGATGAATGAATAAAATCGCCACGTGTGGAAATGATTTGGAATGTATTAATTACTATTATTATTATTTAACTTTTAGGACTGTTGTACATGCATCTTTACACACATGTGGTTCTGGATTTTCACCCCTGCCCTGGAAAAATCATTTGCAGTGGAATGTTTACTTGCAGATTAAAGGCCCAGCCGTTGAGACCTCAACACTTTTGGGGGCAACAATACAATGAACATTTTTGCAGGGTTGAGTGGTAAGGTGAGCATTTCTTACTCTTGAGTCAACCCTCATTAGGGCTTGGAAAACTTAAACAGGCCTGCCAGCTTGACTATAGTACCAAATCCCAAAAACAAACAAGTGCAAGAAAAGAAGAAGACACCCCAAACAAGGAACCACTTATCTTCTCCCCAGTCCTTTTCTTCAGTACACTGATCTCTCTTATTAGGTCCCAGCGTGGACACAGCTGCAGACGAAGGGGAGACTGCAAATCTGTCTGTCTTCTGGAGAGCGGATTTGTCCTTAAACTGCGTAACTAGCACCCCCCTTAAAAAACCTTAAACAAAAGGATTTTGAACACAAAGGTCAACCGAAAGCCTTTGTAATGATCCAATAACTCCACTTAACAGTATGGAAGCTGCTTGTCGCCTATGTCATTATTGTTGTCTGCCTTCTCCAGCTCCCATGGTCCACCCTGCATTTTAAGCTTTTTAAACTGCAGGAACTAGGTACAAAATCTGCATTTGTATTAACATATCTGTCATAGTCAGGGGAAGTGAGAATATGTAAAGGTTTCCTGGACTATTTCATTATATGTCTAACTGAAAACAATATTAACTGGACATTGCCTGGACATTATCATAATCACATCTTATGTTAATGTATGGTAAATATAAAGAGTATTTTCACAAGAATACTCAGTGCAAATAATACCTAAATGTGTCAAAGATAACACAACTGGAACGCAACCATTTACACAAGTAATGCCATCAAACTTTTATGTCATGTACTATTAACCTGCCTAAGGAAAAGTCATAACAGTCACGAGGATGTTATGATGAATCTGGCATTTCTGTTTAAGGGAAGCCAAAAATGCATTAATAAACAGCGTTTTTCATCAGCACCAGCTACATGAAATGGAGACTCAATGAGAGAATGTATGAAGATATATATATATATATATATATATATTTAGCCATGACATCCAGAGTTAAAAGACAAAGTATTACTTCCTATTATAATTTATCATAATTGTTAAAACCTCAGTTGTTAAAGTGCCTGGAGTATCTGTTGATAATATTTTCACACTTAGAATTCCAAAAGCTGTTGCTGTGAACTGCATTGAGTATACTCTGTTCAAAACTTAAGATAGAAATAGCCATCCTGAAAGAAAATGTCAACAAAACCATAAGCCTACATAAATACAGCAGTGGATCAGATGAGAAAATATAAAATTTGATCTAAACCAACCCAAACTGTCAGGCTAATAACAGTCTAGTACTGATATTTAGTGACATACCGTTGTACCGCTAGCAGTAGATGTAAGTCAAGGGTGCTTAAACTTGGTTTCAGCTGACAGAGGAACATGTGTCCGTCATTATAGAACCACATACAGATGATATTAAAGAATCCCTGACTCTTTGATCCCTGACGCTCTCTGTTAGTCTGAACTGATTGGTAGCAGGCATGCATGCAGTCCTTTGAGTAGAAGCAAAGCACTGACTGATGATTGTGAATCCGTTTTCAAGTTTATGGCAAAAAGTGGACTATGCATGCTACATGTCAAAGCCGAAGGCATTGTTGCTGTCCGCTCCCGGTTTACACGCACACCTCGCACAACTCAGATATGGCTTACCTTAAACAACACCAGTTACATCAGTTACAGTTACTGTCCCTTTTAAATTATAATCTACAACTTTAGAATGGTCCAGCCTGCTATTAGCCAGAGATAATGATACTCTTTACACCAACAACAGTCATTCAAAACACATATATGAGGACTGAGGAACAGCTTCTTTTCAGATGTTGTAAGACTATTAAACTCCCAAAAGACTTACTATATCACTTTGCACATATCACCTAATACATCAAGTATTCATGATGTTGTGATCCATGCCGCTGCTCTCTGCACCTTATTATATTTTATTTCTATATTTATTTATTTTTATTTACCCTTCACCTTATTACCCCATTCTTCTATATTTCTATGCACTGTTATTTTGTCTATATACACTGTTACTTCCTGGGCATAGCTGGGACCTTGAGAGCTAAATTTCGTTCCACATCATGTACCACATGTAATGCGAATGACAATAAAATCCTTGAATATTTGCTGGGTTTTCTTTACAGTCTTACAGTGTCTATTATATGAGATATAACAAGAAAAACATGATTGACAGTGGTCAAATGTCTGAGGTCACTAGTGAAAATGCTTGTTTGGATAAGAACGGCCAAATAAGTATTCACATTGCATCAGAACATTGATTCAAAGTTCTTAGCAAAAACTGCTTAAAGACTAAAGAAGTTCAGGGAGTGCTGAGCATCATGGGTTTCTATCCACAGCCACCACACTTGAAACTCATACAGCATTTATGGGGGTCAGACAAAGACAGCCAAATATTTGGTAAGGGCGGTACATTTCCAGAGATCCCCAGTTTTTTATTGTGTCTGTATGGGCTAACTCTGGATATTATGGTCTCCTTTGACACTGCAAAGGCATTTGTTAGGTTATTTGGTTCTTCCAAATTGCCTGAGTGTAAATGTGTCTGGTTAGTATTGATGTAACTCTGCTCCTGTGATGTAACCTGGGACTGTGGTAGTCTAGTGGTTAAGGTACTGGACTCTGGACCTAATGGTCCAGGGTTCAAATCCCACCTCTGCCGAGCTGCAACAGTTGGGTTCTTAAGCAAGACCCTTAACCCATCATTGCTTGGATTGTAAGACTGTATGAGTTGTAAGTTACTCTGGATAAGGGCGTCTGCTAAATAATGTAAGTGTAACCTTGTTCCAATAGCCACAAGATCACTGGTGCTGATAGAATGTTAAATAAACAAATAAATCCAAACCGTCCAAATGGCAAATTCGAATAATCTTTGAATCTTTGAAGATTTTACTCAAATTGCTATGTTGATTATTTGATTTATAATGAAAAACATTATTAATTTCAGAAAAAAAGCTATATAGAAGCATTTTTACTAGTGCTCTCAGACATTTGGCTTACGTTGTATTCATTTTCTTGGTTCAATGGAGAGGGGGGTGGCATTTTGACAGAGGTTAGCCCAGTCAACTTATAGCCCCAGAGATCCATCATTAGGATTCCTTGACCTCAGATTCCACCTGTTTGCATGTTCTTACTATATCCACATGGTTTTTTCTCAGTGTTTCCTCACACATTCCAAAGACATGCATTTTGTTAATAGGTTTACTGTAAACTGTGCCAAGGGCCATAACACATCGGTTGGAATTTACTCTGATGAATTTAACATAGAAAGCAGGATAAACACAAGATAAACGCTAAGCGAGACAGTTTACTGGAGAAGCGGCGAGAATAGATTTCACTTATCTATACTAGCCTTACCGTGACATAAACAGCTTATTTATTTCTAGGAGATTAAAAAGCAGTTAAGAAAAAGCCATGAAAAGTTAATTATGGCCCATGTAGTTATGTTAAACCACAGAGACCACAGCGGACTTGGGTAAAAAGATCAAATATGAGAAAAATATTGAAGAGATTTGCATTTAGGTTCTAGTAACTAGTGTAAGGTTTGCTTACACAACAATATCCTAGGTGACTTTTGTCTGTGTGATGTCTCTAGAAAACTGAGCACCGTTAAAATCTTCCACTCAGAACAAAGCTGCTAGCGTCTGGTTAAAGTCAGAGACTCAAGTCCCACTCAAGCATAACTGCATCTGGCACATGCCTTTCAAGAACAGCGCTATGAGGCGGCACCCACTAAACCACTAGCACGCTCTGAACTAATCCTGGCCCACCACTGCAGCGTTTCCTTCGTTTGTACTAAATTTTGCATTTGCCCTCTCAGGGTGGGTGTAAACGAGAATGTTCCTGTTTTCTCTGGGATTCAGGAGGTCCTGATTGGGAGCTGAGATGGGGCCATCCAATCAGAAGCCCTCAAGATATGTGGTCTGCCAGAACGGAAGCCGTGGGTGAGTGTGTGTACTTAAGTTGTACCCGGAATTTTTTGCTTTTTTTCTTACTGTGTGGCTTTTTTTGGATGAATTTTTCAGCATGTACTACATAGTGATGGTGTCCATGGAAATCAGATGCCTATTGATGTTTGTACATACTGTATGTTAATATGTCTGTGAGTGTGTTTGTGTGTGTGTGTGTGTGTGTGTGTGTGTGTATAAGAATATCTATGTGCTTGTGTTCCCCTAGTAGTACATAGCTGTGGGTATGTGTGTATAAGTGTGTGCATGTCTGCTGGAGCCTATGTTTGTATGCAGAAGCACATGGGGTTTGCAGAGCTAAGTGAGCATTATGAGCATTATGGGGCCGGTTGGCGAGTCCAGCGTGGGACCGCAGCCTTGTCTACCCCTCCATTTGGATCAGTGCAGAGCTGTGATTATGGCGGTTGGAGAAAAGGAGGCAGAAATGATATGCTGTTTAAGGACTGTGAGAAGAGGCTGGACTACTGAGGTAAAGAACGTGACCGATGTCAGCCAGCCCGCCAACACACTCCCATACAAATATAGCAAAAAAAGACACAGTTCTGCATTTCCATGTACTGAGAACCCAAATTAAAAAAATAATGGAAGTCTAAAGTCGGTTGGTGGCAATAAACTGACGTAAACCTACCGTTGTGGAATACTTTCAAAAACGCTTCAGAAGGTAATTCAAAACTAAGCCCCAAATCAGTTTAAAGACCATTTTTTAGTGAAAAGAATTTATGGTTATATAACTAATGTCAATTTCATGAATGGATTCCACAAAACCATAGGGAAAGCTGAAGTCGTTGGAATGACATTTTACTGCATTGCTCCGGTGTATGAAATTTGGAGTGAACCTATAGCAAATTAACTTTCTGTAATAAATCTGCAAAAGAAAGAAAATTTGAATGATGTGACCACCAACATCGGTTATCGCCCCTGCTTTCATGACAATCCTGTTCTGTCTACAGAATGTGTCTACATTGATGGCCATAGCATTCAATTTCATTGTATTTTTAACGGCAGACAGTGTCACAAGCCAGCTTTACACAGAGAAATATTATATACAGTGGAGACTGTTTGACTGAATGAAATATGAATAGAAACTCGTAACAGTTGGCATGCCAATCGGGCTGAATAAATCCCGCCCATCATTAGGAAGAACCAATCAGCATATTAGACTATGATAATAATTTTTCATTGATGGGCAGATTAACAGTTTACCATGAATGATGTTTTGACTCCTGTTGTTATCTTCTTCTTGTTTGAACCCAAGAGCATCTGTATATTTCTCCTACAAAGTCCTCAAATTATGGACCAGTCTTCCGATAAATGTTCGCGACTCAGACGCAGTCTCAATGTTTAAATCTAGGTTCAAGACTTATTTGTTTAGTCAAGCATTAAGCCTGTAGTTCTGGTTCCAGTTTTAGTCATTCATATGTTAAAGGTACCAAAGATCATGTCTAACTCATTTCCTATTTCTGCCAAAGTTCTCGCTCCAATGGTGACCCTGCTGTGGGAGATAATATTAGACGGAACAATCAGTCATGCCGAAGATGCTCACTCTCCCATCTCTGCATACACATATTACATGTGTTTACTTAAAAGTTTTATTGTATAATGTTAATTATGTTTATTACCCAAATGAGGATGGGGTTTCCTTCTGAGTCTGGTTCCTCTCAAGGTTTCTAATATATATATACACTGCTCAAAAAATAAAGGGAACACTTAAACAACACAATTTAACTCCAATTGTTCCCTTTATTTTTTGAGCAGTATATAATAGCAAGGATTCACTGTATGGGCTCAAAAACACCCCATTAACATGAATGTATTTTGTTCCTATTGTTTCCATGTCAAAATCACTAAATTGATTTTTAAATCTCTCAAAGACAACCTTGCAATGCTGATGTGCCCGAGTTATCAGAGGACAGAACGTACAGGATGTCCTTTTTGGTTTAGCTGTGCATTTCAGATTTTTTTTTCATGTTGACACATTTTGTGAAATGACACGACCCTGTAATTTATCAATAATTTTGGCATTGTGGGCCAAAGTGGGCATTCACTTTTTCTAGTTAGAATGTCTTAAAACTGAATGCCCACAGTCATTTTGTGTACAAATTTTGAGGATAATCAAGAGTAACAAATGCAGTTGGCTATAATCTATACAGCAAATGTGCTTCCAGAAATAACCAAATTAAAAGTTAGTAAATGCTTAAATTTTATCATGAGTCAAATTATTATACTTTATTTAAACTCAATTCTATGATATAAAATATTAAACAACTGACATCACGAGACAGCAATGATTAAAATACATGTAATGATTTAAATTAATATTTTTCTACGGCAAGTTTGAGCAGCATACATTTCGAAATAAGAGGGTTTTTTTATCGGAAACTTGTGTCATACTGCCAAAGTTGTTATACAATTATATACAATACCTTTTGCGTTACATATTATGGTAAAATCCAAACCCTGCTGACAGGAAACACACATGCTTTATAGTCACTAAAATATAATGTAATCCTGTAGCTCAGAGATTCGAAACTGGTTTGGTTTAGTCTCTTGTTCTAAATGGATCACTCCCTGGTATTGTATTTCAGTACTTGTGTTAGGGATGAAGTATGTGAAGTTATACCTACTGTATGTATAAATTCCAGTTACTTCCTGGCCCAGTGATTGGAAAAGTCAGGCTGGCCAGTATCCCTGACCTTGCCTTTGCAGTCCATCCTATCATGGGAAATGACACTGGTGGAGGGAAAGTGCTTCCTGTTTTAAATCAAGGAATTAACTTGACATCCAAAGTGTTTTCACAGGTACTAAGTACTTTGCAGATTCATCACCAAATGTCCAGTCCTTATTATCTATAGTTCCTAGAGTTCCTTAAAAAAGCTTAAAGACAATGCTCTGAAGGTACTGCCTTTACACCTGTGGGGAGTGATCTAAAGGCATCCTGTTGGTACTTTTTGTTGTATGAGAGGCAGTCTATGAATTGTAAGCTGCACTCTGCCATGCTTCTCATCCAGGCTACTAGACTGTGGAGAGTCTAGGGTTTAGTCCCACATCTGCCAAGCTGCCACTGTTCCCTTAATCCACAACTGCATGGGTTGTAAGTTTGTATCAGTTGTGAGTTAAGTGAATTCCAGCTCAACAGCGAGAACTTGATCACATATCGGAGGTACTCATACATACACCAAATTATCCAAAGTCTGTCTAAAATGCTCTACAGCTTATGTTATAATGCTCGAATGGGACAACACCCTAACATGGACCCACTTTGCATTGGTAAAACCTTAAAATTTTCAACTCTGCTACACGTCTATATAATATACTACTCGCAATAATTAAATTAGTAAATAATATATCCCTAATTTTTGTGAGCATTGCATGATTGCACTATTTAAAGTCTGGATTTATTCCTCAGACTTTTCAGACCATTAATAGCATGTAGAAAAAACAGCGGTTAAGGTACTGGACTCTGTACCAGAAGGTCGAGGGTTCAAATCCCACCTCTGTCAAGCTGACACAGTTGGTCCCTTAACACAAAATTGCTTGGATTGTATCAGTTGTAAGTCGCTCTGGATAAGCGTGTCTGCTAAATAATGTAAATATAATTATATAGAAAGTAAATTATCATGCATTTTCCAACAGATGGGAATTCAACCCATCTGGAC
This sequence comes from Parotocinclus maculicauda, assembly GCA_034780255.1. Classification (NCBI taxonomy): domain Eukaryota; kingdom Metazoa; phylum Chordata; class Actinopteri; order Siluriformes; family Loricariidae; genus Parotocinclus; species Parotocinclus maculicauda. The sequence continues at coordinate 23,903 of JAUZSU010186657.1, forward strand.
AGGTATCTTGGGGACCTCATAACTTTTACTGACTTTAGTTTT
>JAUZSU010186658.1:0-12281 GCA_034780255.1 Parotocinclus maculicauda
CTCGGAGGTCTACAGACAATTCCTTTGACTTCATGCTTGGTGTTTGCGCTCTGACATGCAGTCAACTGTGGGACCTTCCCTAGAAACATCTCAAGGATGATCAGTGGAAACAGGATGCACCTGAGCTCAATTTTGAGCTTCATAGCGAAGGTTGTGAATACTTACGTAGTTACTTAGTTTTTTATTTTTAATACATTTTTAGAACTCTCAAAAAAACTTTTTTCACATGGTCATAATGTGGTATTTTGTGTAGAATTTTGAAAAAAGAGATTAATTTAATACAATATGAAATAAGGCTGTAACGTAACAAAATGTGGAAAAAGTGAAGCGCTGTGAATACTTTCCGGATGCACTGTAGGTTAATAATTGTGTTTAATTATACTGTTCACAACAATTAGGGGATATTTCAAAATGAAATCCCATAATTAAATATCCCCTAAATTTTGTGAGCAGCATAGTTAACCTGAAAATGTGAGACCTATACTCATGGGTGTTTGAATATTAATACTCTAAAATCCTGGGTAGGACCTCCCTTAGCTGCTAAAAAAACAGCCTTGGTTCTTTGTGGCATAGGTTCCATAAGATTATGGAAATATTCCTTTGAGATTCTGCTCTATGTTGACATGATTGCATCACACATTTTCTGCAGATTTTCAGCTGCACATTCACACTGTGAATCTACCATTCTATCACATATAAAAGTTATTCCATTGGATCCAGACCTGGTGACAGGGAAGGCTACTGAAAAATTCTGAATTCATTTGTTATGCCCGTGACAATCAGTCTGGGATGCTCCAAGTAGTCATTAGAAGATGGCTAAGTTACGCACATGGTCACCAGCAATACCCAAATAGGTTGAGGTGTTAAAGTGACAAACATTTGGGTTTATTGATATTAAAGTAGCCCATCAATCCAAAACAACAATTTCTCATAGGATCATTCTGAGATTTGCACAAGATGACACCGCGGGTGTGTGAGCAGCGGATGCCTGCCACGCAGTGTTTACACAGCAGATGAACCGCTGTTAATCAGCATATTTTATAAAGTAAGTTAACAGATCTGTTTACACTTCATGTAGCTAATTTTGAAAAATGTGCATTTTCAGCTGGATTTTAATGTTTGTTTCTTAGGGCTCTTGGTTGATGGTTTGATATGGCAAAGTATTGAAACATTAATGGAATAGAAAAGCCTTTTTTTTTCATTATACTAGCGTAAAATAAAATTTAGTGGACTATGGATTGAACTAAACTGATATTACCATATGAGGCCAATATAAGCCTGAAGCTCTTAATCAGTAAGGAAATTAAGATATTAAATATTATATATATATATATATATAATGAATACGGAGTTGTGATATTTTTTTGTTTTAAACTGCCATATGAAATTACGCACTGCTTTTTTGTCTGCCAATCTTACTGTGGAATTCAGGTCTGCTGTTTGGTGGCGGTTTGTAAATTGAATCAATCTACATTAAACAACATTTCTTACAATAGCAAGGCTCTCCAATTCACATGGTTAGAGGTGTAATAAGCTAGAGTTTCCATGTTGGCCATATGGCTGCAGAATACTCCAGAGCATGGCTGCAACATAAATGAATCAGAAAAGAAAACTAATTTTACACATACTCCCTCAATGGGAATGAGATTAGGAGGAAAGCATTGTACTGATGGCTTCAGGCAAGCTATCAGAGCTGAATATTAAACAAATAGCTGGAGTTAATGAAAGGATCAGAGTCTGTGTCAAGTAGTGGAACAAGCAGTGTTAAGCAATGAATAACAAACACACTTACGCTATTGTGTATGGCAGCTCAGCCAGCAACACAAAAGCATATGATCGGAACAGCCCAAATGTAAAACTGATACAAGACATTAAGTAATTGGCAGTGTATGAGAAAACAGCATGGCTCATAATTATGTATAAAAATCGTCAGTATACTAACAGCACATGTTGTTTTTAATCTAGAAATTATTTGATTATCTTAGAGGCATTGTTCCCTTATCGGTATTCCCGACAAACACCCAGATGACTACACTGATAGGGAGACTCTGAGCAGGATCGTATTCCTATCAGCCTTTTCCATCAGTGGGCAGTAATGTCTAAAAGCACAGCACCAGTTCACTCCCTTTCTTGGAGAATCATCTAGGATCAATTTTTCTGCGTGAGTAAAATCTTCAGAGCTGCGTTTTCTCACTGCAGAACTTCGCACCTTGCCACCTGAGCAAAATCCACCACATTAGTATTCTCAGCATTAGCACTATCTAATGAAATGCACCATGGGCCCCTAGAGAACACCCATCTTAGTCTAGACCTTTTATAGCACCTTGAAATATTGTGCATTGCGCCGGTGTCACATAGCAAAAATACAATCAGTGCAAGGTGCTGTTTCACTAGACAAAAACGAGAGCGAAATGAAAGAAAATTGCGTTAAAAAAAAATCTTAATGCAACAATAATCCTAATACTGTAACACATTACATTAAAATTAGTTATTTAAATTAAATCGCATTATGTTTAATTGCATAAACAGATGAGGGGTGTTTACAATGCATCGTGATGCAAAAATGTGATGATGAGCATCAGAGTTGGATTATGCCTTTTTGTTGAATACACTATCTAATGTAAATCCATTTTTTGAACACCAGATGGCTCAATCATGTCATGCTTACAGACGCATATGCCGTTCTCCCGTCGTGTTCACATTGTCATACAATAAAAACATACATTAGTTTGAATGGCTATTGTTCAGATATAAAAATAAATGTTTTCAATCAGTTATTGAAGATACAATAGAACTTTTAATTTACAACTATAAATCTCTTTCTGGTAGTTTTGTTTAAAAAGTACCAAAACTGTACATTGCTTTGCATTGTTTAAACTTAAACAGTATATATATATAAAATATAAAGATATATAAAATCATAAGAAACTAGAATCGTGAACTCTCAGCTCATGAACTGAATCATGAGCAGATCTAATAACAATCTGCTAGTTACACTGAGCTTAATATGTTGTGTAGCGGATTTTCATTTGTGCTCACTGCTCAGCATCTGGTGAACTGTAGTGTCAGTCCAACAATTCTGTTCAGATACTGCTTTCCATGTTTACATTGTCCAGGTAAAACCTTTCACCATGTTTGACACTGATCAGCAGGGTAAAAGTTTCAAGCATGAATGCAGAATATAAATTCTCAACATGTTGACATGTTGCACTTCATTGTTTTGTACGCTTCAAGTATGTTGTCAATCAGCTCAGTGTAGTTAGGGGCTCTTTAGTTGCCAAGAAATTTCTCAGCAACATCCTTAATTGCCTTAAATGCTATTTTCTCTGGCCTCACTTACAGAATTTCAAACTCCTGTCACTGACGACCTGTCTGATTTGTGGCCCAACAAACATGCTTTCCTTCATTTTGGCATCAGTTATTCTTGGAAACAGCTGTCTCGCAATTTGTTATTAGTCTGTTTTATATAAAGAGGAGGGAGAAATATCATTGTTGGGTCAACAAGTGGTTATGCACCACACTTTTCTGCCATACAACCTTACTCTTTAGCACAGGACATTTTGTACTTGGTGGAATCATACACCATACTTTCAACATTGAACCAAACATTGTACTTCTGCTTTAATAACCCTGACAAGGTTATTCTAGCTGCATCATCAGCTGAGGATAACCAGAAATTTCCATTTATGCCATTTAGCAGATGCCCTTATCCAGAGCGATTTACAATTAATACAGTCTTACTATTCAAGCAATTGTGGGTTAAGGGGAATTGCTCAGGGATCCAACTTTGGCAGAGGTGGGATTTGAACCTTCTTGTCCATAGTCCAGTACTTTTCCAACTAGGCCACCACAGTCCACACACTTAACAACTGTGTTATCAATGTTTTTCTAATCTAGTTCATGTGCTGGCATCTTTATCTGCCATGCCTCAGTCAGCATGTGACACTGGTCTTATGGCAGAAACCAAATTTCTTATTTTTAGTAGAGAAGCCAGACACAATAGTCAGTCTGAATGGTCAGTCTGTCACTTGATCCTCCTGTTTTCACTATATATTCACGGATTTATATGTTATTCAATTCCAACTAACCCTAAACCAAGGACTCAGGTTGACTGCACAAAAACGTAAGGAGTGCAAGATTGGTCTTGGTCAACAATTTTGCATCCAAAGTAGAACTCCTAGGTTTATTTAATTAGTGTAGTCATGACACATCTTTAAACATTGTGTGTAGACTTGCCTCAGATGTAATAATGTATCACAGTGGTTGTTAATGACAATCCTGCTGTACTGAATCCTATGAGTTACATAAGACTTATGATAAGACAGTACATCCTATTGTTACAGTATACTGCTCACAAAAATAAGGGGACATTTCAAAATGAAATATCCCCTAATCTTTGAGTTTAGTTTATATTCACTATGCTTTTACCTGAACACCATAAGCTTTTGCTGACCAAAACTGCTTGATTTGTGGACTAAACACTAATAGACCTAAAATATCATGTGAATTCACAAAAATAAGTCACACCCATAAAATGATGAGATGGGAAAATGCAACATTTTCTGTGACCAGCAGCCTAAAATAACTAAAATACACCCTAAAATGTTCAGGAAGCAAAATCCTAATTGGTTGTACATGTTTTTTACTAAAAAAAAATCTCCAGAGAGGTCATCATCATATGTGCCTTATGCAACCTGTTTGTATATTTTACAGGAGTATATTTTACATTTCACCCCATCATTTTATCTTTATGTCTGTCAGGGGCAGATTACAGTAGCTGCAGGTGTTGCCATCTTTCCATGGTCCCACCAGTATCCCACCCTCCGGTGGACAGAATCAGCAAAGCCTATTATCACACCCCTGTATTCTTCACCATTAGTGTGAAAGAGTGTGTGTGTAACAGATGGGGCCTCTGACAATCACAGCCTTTTGTTACAAGCCCAAACCAGAAAAAACATTACTCTAAATGGCCGTAAACAGCTCTGGGTCTTGAACTAATTGCTTTCTACTTTTCTGTTTCCCAGCTCTCTCAGAAGCAATCTCGGCCCTTCCTTGACATTGAGGTTATAATTTCTGAAGTAACTGGCTTAAACCCAGCACAGAACAGTTTCATATCAGTGAGAGGGTAACTGATTGCCTGCCACATCCAGATGTTCAACATGAATCAGTATCACAGGTGGCATCTCATTTGATGTTGGTTTAGGTGAGGTTCATTCATCATCAGTAAAAACTGTGATTTTTTTTTTATTAGAAAAGAAAATCACTGTAGAGTTTAAAAAGGAGTTTCACAGCCCTTAAGGACAAATGGCCATTAATTTTCATTCTGTCCACTTTGGCAGAGTCCCAGAAGAGGTAATTCAAAGTAAAGTCTGAGCTTTTGACAGTACACACCAGTCAGCATACACATATTGTACTGCCAGCCGATAGCTGAACACCCTGGCTCCCATGTGGGTGGCCAAGAGAAGATTGATTTGCTCATGGACATATGTTTGCTAAACCTTATACATCAGGACTTCAGAACATGCACACCAGGGCTATCAAAAAATTACTTTCAGTGGTCTATTTCATCGGTAAAATTTAGATGAATTTGAATTTTAAACATAAATACATCAATCACTTCATTAGGTACACCTGCTTGTTTTGACATATTGTCCATTTTTTTTGTTCCACTTGCCATGTAGATGCAAGTTAGTCCAATTTACTCTGTTTAATAATGATCAAGACCCCCACAATACCACAACATGTCAGCAACAGTTTGTAATTTGTTCAAAAACTGTATTCCTCAAAGAAAGATTGGAAGGGAATTGCGTATTTCTCCCTCCACTATATATATCACTACACTATATATATAAAAGCATGTTATTTTGTATAAACTACACATTAAAATATTAAGAGCAGAGGAAATGGCAAGGAAAATGTAGCTATCTCATCTTCAGCTGATATGCATCTTGGTGCAGTACTTATAACACAAGCAATGTTTTGTCTGAACATTAAACACAAGGTGACGACATGAAATATGCAAGTATACATCATTTGATGTGTACGGAACATTCTGAGAAATTACACATTACGGGATATGGACGCTATCTGAACACCACATTAAACAGGTAAGTGGAGTTTAACGACCATCTAATCAATCTCCAGTCACCTCAACAACTAGGTTTTACCAATTATGAAATATTACAATGTGAAAACAAATTCGGTCTATTTATTCTAACTATTATTCTAAACAACTCTGTAACTATTTGCTTCCAAATATTGATAGTTGCAGGGTTTGAGACTTGTTTCCTGATGCTGTCTGTCTCTCTTTCTCTCCAATATTCCTGCAAATTGGTATTGTTCAACAAAGTGTGTGTGTATATACACTAATATATAAAGTATAGTTAGTATGAATATACAACAAACAAAAAATCAAAAAATTGTCATTTTAATAAATTAATATTTAATTACATACAGACATACACACACATTATATATATATATATATATATACACACATACACACACAGTGGAGGAAATAATTATTTTATCCCTTGCTGATTTTGTAAGTTTGTATGTTTTTTAAGGGATATGTTTATTTTACCAGTGACAGATAGAATATCTAAAAGAAAATCTAGAAAATAAGTGTATAAAATATATAAATTAATTTGCATTTTGCAGACACAAATAAGTATTTGATCCCCCACCAAACATTAAGAGTTCTGGCTCCTACAGACAAGTTAGATGCTTCTAACGAACTCGTTACCTGCATTACACACAGCTGTCTTAAATTGTCACCTGTATAAAAGAAACCTGTCCACAGACTCAATAAATCATTCAAACTCTAAACCTCTCCAACATGGGCAAGACCAAAGAGCTTTCTAAGGATGTCAGGGAGAAGATCATAGACCCGCACAAGGCTGGAATGGGCTACAAAACCACAAGTAAGATGCTGGGTGAGAAGGAGACAACTGTTGGTGCCATGGTAAGAAAATGGAAGAAATACAAAATGACTGTCAATCATCCTAGATCTGGATCTCCATACAAAATCTCACCGTACCCCATATCCTTAAGGTAAGAGGTAAGAAATCAGCTAAAACTACACGGGGGAACTTGTTAATGATCTTAAGGCTGCTGGGAACACAGTCACCAAGAAACCCATTGGTAACACATTACGCTGTAATGGATTAAAATCCTGCAGTGCCAGCAAGGTCCCCATGCTCAAAAAGGCACATGTGCAGGCCCTTCTGAAGTGTGCCAGTGAACACCTGGATGATTCTGAGAGTGATTGGGAGAAGGTGCTGTGGTCAGATAGACAAAAATTAAGCTCTTTGGCTTTAACTCAACTCGCCATGTTTGGAGAAAAGGCTGACTATGACCCAAAGAACACTGTCCCCACTGTTAAACATGGAGGAGGAAACATTTTGTTTTGAGAGTGTTCCTCTGCACAGGATTACTTCACCGCATCAATGGGAGAATGGATGGAGCCATGTACCATCAAATCCTGAGTGACAACCTCCTTTCCTCTACCAGGACATTTAAAATGGGTCGTGGCTGGGTCTTCCAGCATGACAATCACCCAAAACGTACAGCCAAGGCAACAAAGGAGTGGCTCAAAGAAAAGCACATTAAGGTCATGGAGTGGCCAAGCCAGTCTCCAGACCTTAATCCCATAGAAAACTTATGGAGGAAGCTAAAGGTCAGACTTGCCAAGTGACAGCATAAAAAGCTTGATAATTTAAAGATGATCTGCAAGTAGACCAAAATTCCTCCTGACGTGTACAAATCTCATCAACAATTACAAAAAACGTGTGACTGCTGTGTTTTGCCACCAAGTATTAAGTCTTGTGTGCTAGAGGGATCAAATACTTATTTCTCTCTGCAAAATGCAAATAAATGCATATATTTTATACAATGTAATTTTCTGAAATTTCTTTTAGATACTGTTTCTTTTCTTTTAAAACCTGTTGCTAATCCTCATTATCATTTTAATGCTTATGAAGAACGCGGAACTAGCCAAATGTTGCTCACCGTTCAGTCTACTCATGCTGATGCATGAGGTGTGTAATAAATCTGTGTTTAATAAAACTTTCTGCACCAGAGTTTGTGATAAGTGTGTCATTGCTACTGCTATAAAACATCAGATAATGTATGTGGCAAGGTGAGATACGGATTCATAAATACACCCCATACCTGCATTACTCTTTTTGCCATATAGCTGAAACAGGTAAGCAAAATGATGCTGTGAAAAAAGATGGTGATTCCCATACCTGTATATCTCCCTTGTAGTGCTTTGCTTTGCTGGTTTCCACTCACAGCTATAACCTTGACTGTGTATTCCTTTGTGGGGTTGAAGTCATTTATTACTGCCTTGTTCTCACCCTTTGCTATTCGAATCTCATTCTGCTCACCATCTACAATCAGACACAAATCATTGACACAAGGTTGATTAGTATGCACTGCCATGGCCTTCCATTAATGCTAACAAAGCCATCACAGCTCATTGCTCATTCAAACAGCCTGATTCTCAATGTAAACCGAATAGCGTGGAGGCAATCTGTTAACAAGACTTATTCCATGGCATGTATCTTGTTATCTGAAGTGGTGACATGAAATGAGATTCAAATATCAGCCCAATGCTTTAGAAGAACAAAGTTAACATCTGTAGCGCAGGTAGCGGAACAATGCACATCAGGAAAATGCTTTGCAACAATCTCAAAAGATTGGGATAACTAGGAAAGCTCTGTTTTAAAAACAAAAAAGATATTTTTCAATCATTAAAATGCAGAAATCTAAGCAAAAAAGCTTATTCAGAAGCAATCAAAAGGCTCCTGCTCTATTGTAGACTTCAATTCCAAATGCCTTTTACTTCTAAACTTTGACTAAAGCATCAACAATATTGTTGCAGGAGACACTGGCATTTAGTATATTTAAGGAAGCAGCAAAGTGAACACTATTGATTTGTTTCTTTCTCAGACTAGAGGACTGATTGTACCTAGTTAGGGATCAGCTTCTTTTTTTCTTGGTTACATCCAGATTTGCCCTGGACTCCGTGGTTTGTAGTTACAAAACAATAGACTGACACATTTCATAAATGTGTTTGGGTTTTTTGACCATTTTTAAATGCACCATACATTCCCAGTTAAAGACAACCTACTTGCTTTAATGAACCACTGTTTTTAAACTTGGCTAACAATTACAACAAGGCTTTGCATAATAGTAATGTGAATAATGATTATAATAAATAAAAAATTATGGAATGCCCTCTGTAATTGGCTGTTATTTCAGCTATGTAGCATACTGTAGCTGTAATTAAGTTTCCTTTGCATTTAATATGACATAAGGGTATGCAAACTTTCAACTATATATAGCAAAGCTGTAGTATAGCTACGCTCTCAAATATACATACCGGTACTCAAATATGACAAACTGTAGAATTACCTTTCATTCACAGAACAAGTGCAGAGAAATATTTCATATTTAAGCAGATTCTCTCTGAGCAACCAAACACTTCATTCTAATGGTCTACTTTAATAAACGTCATTAATTGGACTTCTTTTGGTGAAATCTTTACAATGGCAGGGCTGTGGTGGTGACTTTTAGATCAAATATATCATAATAAGCTAAATTACAAACTAAATAGTCTCTGTCTATATAGCACATTACTAATGAGGGAATAGGGAGACTACAAAGAAAGCAGGGATTTATTTGGAACACATTTATATCTGAATGGAAGCTCTTCAGAGAATGCTGTTTGCAATATGTACAAAGCGAAAATAAGTTTAAAACTCAGAAAACATTTAGAACAACAAATCATATTAAACAATAATTAAAATATTTGCCAATCCTATGTTTAAAATCAGAATCAGCATTTCAGAACCAGAGAAGCAAATTACAATTTGTGCATGTCTAAAAAAAATGCAAAAACTATTTGATACATAAACCAGGCAAGACCTATGACTGGGGATTTGTTTTTATCATAAACTGCTATTAGAGATGTAATGATACACTTTGCTCATGATTCCTTTCACAATACTAATTAGATATTTGATAAAAGTCATTCAGTTTTTATTTTTGTCTTCAAGAAAAGTTAACCAAACAGTGCTAACAAACTGAAAAAACAAACATTATTTACAAACAGTAAAGAACTCAGTAAAGCTCAACATATTAAAATAGCTAATATCTCTTTATTCAATAAACTGCTTTTGTTGAACATCTTCATGTCTCCCTTTTTAGCTAAGATGAGACCCTGTAATCACGCTGTGTGTGCGCAGTGTCACAACAACTTTTTGTTTAAGTGGTACATGTAAAAATCACTACACAAATAACTTTACACATCTCAAATCGCTCCAGTTTTCATTGTAGAATGTAAAATATATGCGAGGTAGGATTATGCCCTCTTTTGTTAAAAAATTGCAACTGCAGTAGATGTCATAAAGAGAACACTTTTTTGTTGTTTTACAGCAAGTTTAATTCCTATTACTATTTAGTAGCTAGTATTCTTTATTAAATTTAACCCTAAATTTTTTAGCTTTGTTACTTTGGTTTTTACACTATTGCACTTGGGACATTCCAAAAATGAATGCTTTACTGTTTGTACTGTAGTCTTACAAATATGATGTTTTGATACATATGTTTACATAACATATGACTACAGATTTTGGTTTTGACCTACTATAGGAAAATTAAATTAACTTTTCCATACTCTCTACAGAAGGTAAATTGGTAAGTTGGTTGTTTAACACAACCTGTGGACCAGCCTAAGTGTGCTGACTTGAGGATCGTATAGTTTTCTATCAAACTCGCAAAGGTTTGTCCCCTTCACTCTACCTCACACATCTCTGTGCTGATTTTAACTAGCAGCTGTTACAAGGACTTTAACTGCAGCCATCCTGTTTGACTCGGATCCGAATCAAATCTTTTACTAGTGAAACACATTAAAATCCTCCCAGCCTGCAAAGAGATCAATCTGGAGGGGGTTAAATTGTGCTTGTTCGGCGATCGGTAGGAGGGTGATTGGGGTTATGATACCAGAGAAGTTCAAGGGCTGATGAATCGGCAACCTCTAAACATCAAGTAAAAGAAAAAATGCTGCAGACAGCACAGGGTGCAACAATAAGGAGACTAAGAGGGCAAGTAAATATTTGACCATTTAACAGTAGAAACCATACACAATATTGCAATTTGTATTTGATCAATTTACAAAAAAAACATTAGATACATTTATAAAACAAAGGTTTTATTTCTTTTGATTACTACCAAGTTTACTTTTGATCTTGGAGGTGTGTCTATTGAACCACAGCCCTCACTCGAACAAGGAACGCTTTGTTTAGTTTACATTTGCATATAAAAAGTAGCTAATAGATGGTGTTACAATCAACCGTGAAGACTCAAAGACTTAAGGACTTATATACTTTAAGAATGTTACATTATTTTAATCAAAGATACAGCACGTACTGTTATTTAAAAGTGTCATTCTGTTGTATAAATTATTTCAACATGAAATAGCCCCCAATGAAATATCCCCTAATTTCTGTGAGCAGTGTAGACTAATAGCAGAAATCTATATATTTGTGTGAGAGAGAGACTACTTTATTGGTCAGTTGGTGATTTTGTCACTACATTTAACGATCTTACAGAATGCCTTTACCAAGTTATTTTCAATGAAGCGAGTAGCAACAAATCGACTTTATGTACAAACCTTAGCTACATCCCATAGAGATTTGCCAAAAATGCCAATAATTGACAGGTTCTCTGTCTCTCTCTGCTTCTCCTCATGACCGCTATAAAATTCACTGTATCAATTAGTACAGAACTGCAAAAGTCTTAGGCATTCTGTATTTTTCTATTCTTTACGTTTTAGTGGTCACTACACTTTGTAGTCCATCTGTTTCTCTACATACGTTGTTTCTGCACTTTACTGTTCTCTAATGGTCTAATTACTCCCAAAGGACTGGCACAGATCAGGTACTATTTGGGTGGTGGATCATTCTCAGCACTGCACTGACACTGATGTGGTGCTGTGTTAGTGTGTGTTGAGATGGTGTGATTGGATCAGACATAGCATTTACTGCCTGAATTTCAAAACACGGTTTACTCACTGTCCACTTTATTAGAGACATTCATGTGTCACTCAATGAAACAAAACCAAAATGAACGATGAACGTATAGTATAACACTTACAGTTGCCCTATCTTTAAGTTTCCACTCCAACCCAGACAGCAGTGAGCTTTGGCAGCCAAAATATAAGCGCGTGGAAGAGACATAGACTTGTACTCATGTTGGTTGATAATTCACTACTC
>JAUZSU010186669.1:0-12279 GCA_034780255.1 Parotocinclus maculicauda
GAATAAAATATTAGATGTTGGCACCTCCACATCATTGCATTCAGTTTTTATTCACAATTTGTTTAGTGTCCCAACTTCTTTGGAATCCGGTTTGTACTCTAGAATATTGTAAATGTAAAAATAAAAAATAACACAAGAAACACAGCGGAAGAAATGCGCTGAGCGAGAGCTATTGTGAGTCTGAATCATGAGCCCATATGTCAGCTGAAACGAGTCATGTTTTGAGACAACTGAGACAATCATTTCTCCCCAAAATGCGGCGTGAATTTGACGAATTCTGAGATGGTCGAGACCTGAGTTACCGCCGTATTTTTAATTGTTTCCATGTAATAGCGTTGATTTGACTTGCTACAACCCCTCTGCATTAGCTCCACGACCCTAATACCCCAACCCCCCGGCCCCCCAAAAAAGCCCAGGGAGGCAAACACCCAACTTTGGGAACCACTGCAGTATGTCATGCTAGACCTGTCATTTAAGGTTACTACTAATATTGATACATTATTAGAATCACTCTTCTCATTTTAATATTTTTTGCTTTTATTGCTGAATGATGTTTTGTAGGGGTGGAACGCAGAAATATCACAAGAGCATCGTAGATTTGTTACGTGCGTTTGGTTTATTTCGCCATTTAATGCTATTGCAGAGGTTGTTCATGCGCCAGTCATACACCATGCACCCATACACGAAAAGTGAAATAAGTACACATTCTTTTAAATTGTTATTCTTCTTCAATACAAAAAAAACATTGTTTGGACATTTTAAACCTGTTTCTAGTTTTTTCTTTTAATTGCAGGGGACAAACATTTTTATCACAAACTTTTTCAAGAAAATGTGCAATGTTTTGCCTCGTTTACACTTCAGAAATAAAAAAAACAATACTTAGACCATTAAATCGTGAACTCATTACCGTGAATCGAATCGTGAGCAGAGTGCATCGTTACACCCCTATTGTTTTTGGTTGAAAATGTTCCTATTTTGTTTGTGGGTTTGTAACTGTGCCGTGTCCACAATGAATCTCTTGTAGACAGCAATATGAAAATGCACTGTATATAAAAATGGACTGTATAAAGACGTTCCAGCCAAGCAGTTGCTTCTGTTTTCTATTTTACATTGCAGCCTTTTCAGATCAAATGCTATTTTTCCATTTAAATTCCACATCTCAGCTTTGGACTGTGTGAGTTTGGTTGCAGCGTGAGAGTCCAGACTCTTCTTTTTGTACGAGTCAGATCCTTGCATCCTTTACGTTTTTCCCCCCAGCAGTCTCTTTTCTCTCTTGCGTAACCGCGTCCTTAGAACACTCAAACGTATGCCGTTATTTGCCCTGAGGAGAAAAGCAAACGCATGGACCGGCACAAGAGGAGAAAAGGGGTGTTTGGGGTAAGCACAGTTTAGGATCGTCACTTTTTCTCTGTATCACCACCTCACTATTTCTTGTTCCGTTTATTTTCTTTGTCATTGTTTACCCATGTTGCATCATCCTTACTCCTGTGTGTGAGCGTGTGTATGTGTGGTTGTACGTTTGTGCGTCGTTGCAGTGACGGTTCTAAGACAGGAATAGTGAAAGTCAAATGAACCAGCTTGCATTGTGTAGATTTGTGGTGTTGTATGTGTGCAGCTATGATCTCTAATGTGAAAAGCAACAGCTTGCAGAAAACTCCACAATAGAAATGTCTCAGTTAGAAACCGGAGATCCTGCTCCTCTCTGTTTTGTGTTTGTCTCTCCTTACTGCATGTGTTTTGTGAGATGATTTGTCATAACCAGGCATGTGCCGATATTTCTTGTGTATAGCAATAATTACCGAATGTTTCATTTTTAGTTTAGTTTAGCATTTTGAATTGTAATTCGACTACTTAACTTTGGACATTTGCTTGTAAGCTTCTCACCTAACTAACAATAGCTAACTTACTAACTTTACTAGTAGTGCTAGTTACAAATTGCTTAACAGCATCATTTTGGCGAACACAAATAGAAAAAAAAGAAGCTACACATTACTTAACCTGCATTTAATGGCCAGGGATTTATTCATGATTCATTGGTTGTCAGGGTCACGGGGGTCTGGGGTGGTTTAGTGTTTAAGGTGTTGGACTGTACAGAAGGTCCAGGGTTCAAATAAGGCCTCTGTCAGGCTGCCAGATCTAGAGCCAATAACTTCGCTTACATTGGAAAAGCCAATTTGTTACTTATTAATATTGTTACTCTGTAATTGATTGTGATTTGCTAACTGACCAAATGTAATGTTTATATAATATTGTTACAATTACAAAAACATTGTTGGTTTAAACACTACCCAGAGATTGTGGTGTCTTAGCGAAGTGTAAACCCGAAGGTCAAGTGTTTAAATCCCATAGTCAATGGTGGCTTAGTGGCTTAGTACTGGACTGGAAAGCCCAAGGCCAAGTGTTTAAATCCCATAGGCACTGTGAGTGGCATAGTGGTCCAGTCTTCATGTCTTATAGACAGTGGTGGCTTAGTATTTAAATAAGTGGACTTTATATTTGATGGTTCAGTCTTTAGATCCCATACTCTGTGGCAGCTTAGTGGTTAAAGTAGTGGACTGTAAACCTGTCCAGTGTTCAAAAAACCTCTCTAGCAAGCTGAAACACTTTGGTCCTTCAGCAAGACCCTTAACACACAATGGCTTGGATTGCAAGACTGTAAGTTGCTCTGGATTAAGGGATCTGCTAAATGACTATATGGAAATGGAAATATCTGGGGTCAATCTCAGAGAACCCAGGACAAAGGAGTAAGCCAAGACATGGTAGTGGTGGGTTAGTGTGTTAGACTCGTATTCCACCCATGTGCTTTTGATTAATATGGCACAGTGTATCTTTAAAAGTCAGTCATTTTAACGTTTTAATTTAAATCTAAATATATTATCCTTTGGTTTAACTTTAAAGGTTGATCAAACTTGGGTCAGGTTGTGAAAGGTAAAACAAATCTCTCGTTGCTACCTGTTAGCCTCCGGTTTCATGCTTATCAGTTTTAGATCACTCTGGATAAAGGAGACCGAGAATAGGGTTGCCTTCTCAGATAAGAACGAAAATAATCCATGCTTGTTGTGTGGATCCTGCAGTATTCATATGCCGCCCTCTAAAAGGGACAGAATCAAATCTCACCCAAAAATACCACATAGCTAAGCATTCTCTTCACAAGTAGTCTCTCAGGTAACTGGATATCGGCACATATCCTGTAATAAGTCTTTCTTTTCCTCCCATTGTTTCCCCTCTTTTAATGCTCCTGTCTCTTTCCTTTCATTGCAGCTGGATGACTACAGACCTTCGTCGCCTCGTTCTAGTCAGCTGCGCCGCCTTGCCTCCTACGTTTTCTCTTCCTCCACCCTGGAGACAGAGGAGTATCCGCATTCGTCCTTCATCCAGCGCAGCCGCTCGGCCGAGAGCAGTCCAGCTCACGCTAACCAGAGACTCCGCCCCAACAGCGGGATGCCCCGTCCGCATTCGGCAGTGCTCCGGCCACAACGACACTCTGTCCTCAACTCCCCACGTGCACATATTCAACACCTCCTTGGCAAACTTATGAGCAAAAACAGCTGAGCACGTTCACGCGCTCCTCTCTCTTTCACACACACACACAAACACAAACACACACACACACACACACACATGCAGCATGTGTGTTTTCGGATGCAATAAACTCGTGGGGTCGCGAGTGTTTCCGAGGGAAACCCGTGCGGTGCTGTTTTGAGTTGGGTCGGTTTGCTGTTTGCACACAGATTGCGTTTAGCTGTTTGTCGCCCTGTGCAGTTTGGATTGTGGCCTTGTTTTCATAGAAATGTCTCAGAAAGATCTCTTGAAAATCCCCAGCTTTTATGCAGCAGAATTGCCTCAATCAGTAACGTGGTTTCGCATGCTCTCGGTTCTGAGAAAGGCAGAGATGAGGAGAACAGAGTCAGCATTTTAAGGCAAATGCAGATTTCTTGTCTTGTAAAAGTCTTGTAAAAGTCTTGTAAAAGACCAGGCAACACCCTCATTGTTTCACCTGCTTTTTTTGCACTGATATTTAGGACTGCTATTTGAAGTTGCTTAATATATTTAAAGGTGAGCTCAGTGATATTTTAGAACTTTAAAAGTGAAGGTAGGGGTGTGACGATACACTCGGCTCGTTCTTCGATTCGATCCACGATACCAAGTTCACGATTCGATAGAAGTTTTTTTTATTCCTGAAATGTAAACGGTGCCAAACAATGCACAATTTCTTGTACAAGATTTTGTTTTTGCATCTTTAAACAAAAAATCTCCTGCAATTAATTATGTAACATTTATAACTATATTCACCATATCTTTTTTTTATTCTCCCATAATCAAGTGGAAACATTCTCAAAAAATAACAATTCAAAATAACGTGTACATTTTTTGTAACCAAAAGAGATTCCTGCAAGTGACAGAATTAGGAGTTTCACTTAGAATGGGATGTGCACCTGTGTGTACGACGCATGATTGCGACCCCTGGTGTTTGAAAAAATGCAATTGCGTTAGATGCCGTAACAAACAAGAACGCGTTATCAGACTCGACGATGCACATCGTCCCATTGCATCGCAGTGCATCGTGTCATGGTGCATCCTTACACCCCTAATTAAAGGTGCCCTGAAGTTATAAAAAAATATGCAGTGTGAAATTACTGAGCTGGAAAGTGATATTCGTGTTTTCTCTTTCTACAGTATATTGCATGTTCACTTTGGCACAGTGTAACCTCTACAGCTGATACAGCTTGATCTTAAGGTGCTTTGCCAAAACGGTGGAAAATATGCAAGTGAGTGGAGTAAATGAGAGGATTCCAAAGAATCAAGACACCTCTAACGATCCGCCAAATAGTACCGCCCTGCTCTAGTTTCATTTCGTTTGGCGTTTCATTTTAGCTGATAAACACATGTGCCCATATGTGGAGTGTCAGTTTGTGTGTGACTCCTGTGCTGTGGGGTCTCAGATACGTTAGGATGGGTTGCATTATTTCAGTACTGTATTTTACACATGCACTTTATAAAGAACCAGCGAGCCAGAGCCATAATTGCCTCTGTGGAACAATATTGCGGGTAGTGAGCAGTGGTGTAGCATTGAGTGGCTGACACTGGGGATGAGGCCATACGTCAGATTTGTCATTTGTGCAGAAGAGTCATTAATACATCAGAGAATTCCCACTGTTTCCCATATGATTGAGAGCATGTGGTCATAATATGTTTATTCTAGCACTTTATCAGCTCAACTAGTGCGTGAGATGCAAGGGCGTGTCTACGGGTGGGCTGGAGTGGGCCAGAGGAATCATCGGTGTCTGCATGTCCTCCCCGTGTTTCTGTGGGTTTACTCTGTGTACTCTGGTTTCCTCCCACAGCTAACGTAGACATGCGTGTTAAGTTATTTAATCACTCTTAATTGGCATCAGTCTCCTGTCTTGGTTTGGGCACCCAGGGAGTATCCCACTATCAGGAGGAAGGAGAAATCATATGCCCACCCAGCAAAAACAGGTTCCTGTTCAGGATCCCAGGAACCGGGTGCCATAAAAGAAAGAAACAATTATTCCATCGGTTCCTACTAAGACATTTTATGATTCAAATACACGGCCGCAATTATTTTTTTATTTTGATATGCTCACCTGTTTGGGAGAAAACTAAACACAAGGCTACATGCAATATGAAAATTTGATCTGTAAAGGAGGTTGAACCTCCAACATGGCAAAATCTAAGGCACCAGCATGACACTGAGCTTCAGCAGTGCCCCGGGTTCGACCGACTGCACTCTTAGCCCAAATGCTGCATTAGCCAGGAGAGTCAAAATCACAGCTTAACCTGGATTAATGTACTAAATCGATCACTTAGGGAAACCTTCTCTCAGTTTCTACTGGTCATAATTAATCAATCCTGCTGAAATGATGAACCTGTGACCCAAAAAGAGAGTAATTGCTTTTACATTAAGCTTGTTTCTTCCAATTTAAACCTATTATAAATAAAACGATTTTTTTGGACCACATGTTAATCATTTTAGCTGATGGTGTTTATATATGACCAGTAATAAGTCAAGGAAGCTTGGTGTTATTTGGTCATTATCAATATATAAGCCATGTTAGGCTTAAGCTTGATAAACGACATTAAATTTGTTGATGTGAAGCTTTGTAGACTCTCCTGCATTAGCCACCTAAACAAACAGTGCTTGTGCTAGGTCAGCATATTTAGTGCATCTGGCCCAGACAGTTACTTGTAATACTTAGTGCACTCAGTGTCTGATAAAAAGTCATTTGGGATTGAGCCAGATGGTGAAGCTCAAACAAGCCAGTGTAACAATGTTTAGATAAACCTTCAGGTCCAGAGGTACCTTAACCACTAGGCTACCACAGTCCCAAACCGAGTGTGGAACACCAGTATAAATATTATATTAACTTGTAGATCACAGGATCTAGATCACACATCTGGACATGAATCCCACCCAAATAATTCAAACGCCCACCCAAAGACAACGTCCTAGTTTTTCCTCTGATTATATGAGGAGTTATGTTATTTTCTTTTAACAACATCTCTCACGTTGACAAGGTGATCATGTCGCCTTTGGATGGCTGGCCCTGGGAAGGGTGCTCAAGAGGGTTGGAACAGAAATGCTATGTTTAGCTGGTTCAGGTGTTTGTTTGTTGTGAGTTCTACCAAGAGTTAGTGCAGGAAATGAATAACATTCTTCCAGGTTTACCGTGCGATACTGTACGAGTTGTGTTTTGTGCAAATAGGAGGAGGGGTTTGGCTCAACGGCCTGTGTGTATGCATGTGCATGAAGGGTTCTAAGTGCAGCATTTCTGTTTGCGCTTCCATTAGGATTGTCATACTGTAATTGCATGATTGGAAAAGCAGACCACCGGCACAGCGGTCATGCTCCGTACTAATAATCCAAAAGAGAAA
This sequence comes from Parotocinclus maculicauda, assembly GCA_034780255.1. Lineage (NCBI taxonomy): Eukaryota > Metazoa > Chordata > Actinopteri > Siluriformes > Loricariidae > Parotocinclus > Parotocinclus maculicauda. Next base: position 6,895 of record JAUZSU010186669.1, read on the forward strand.
GCACAGGGGAAAGATCAGATATCCTGAAAACAACTGAGAAGTGTTTTGTACAGGCCATGACAGGTATGCACCGTTTAATGTCCAGCCGAGATCTTAAGAATTATAATAGAAATAAAACTCTGTCTTAAACTCATTTTTTCTGAATGACAGTTAACTAGTATGAGTGAACCCTTGTGACACCTGCTGACAGAAAAAGAATCACAGCCGTGAAAGGCTTGATAGGGTTGCACTCTCGTTTTCTTTTCGGTAAGTGTTTCAAGATTTTTAAGTACAAACTATTGTATAATACAGTACGAAATGTTTATATATTGTGTTTCAATTCAAATTATTGTTTTTTAACACTATGTGCAAAGTATCTAACCTACCATGCGACCCTGGTAATGTCCGGGCATCGTCCATTTCGGTCAACGTACTGTCATACAGAATGTAACGCGAACGTTAAACGGCACATACTTTTAAATTGAAAGGCTCGTGGCAAATATGTAATAATGAATATCTATTATGGTTATGGGTAACGATAGGTGTGTCACAAAGCACATTTTCTTTTACGTTTATCACTCATGTTTGTATTTGTATGACCAGTGCTAGTGGAAACACGACTGTGTGATTGTCTTACTTTGTTGAAACCGGCTGAGTTGAGATTTTATCTAAGCAAAGAATCCTGTGAGATTGATTTACGTCATTATAGCCACGATAAAATGCTGTTATTAGTATCAGTTGCCTATGTTAGATGTCCATTGTGGGTATTTATACCGGCGAGCCGTCACTGAAGGACTGTTTAGAGGCGTAGCCTAAAAATCTGCTTTGTGTTTTAAAAGGCTGCTAAATATTGCATCTGTTTTGCACACACTTAATTTACATCAGTGCTTTTCTACAGTGCATACATCGAGGCACAGAACTGTTACCGTACATCAGTTTCATTGTTAAACCATCGTTATCTGCCTTATATTTTGTAATTAGCAAGTTAAGATTTAAATCAAGGCCACAAGCAAAAAAAAAGTCTTCTCACAGTTAAGTCATTATATAGGTCAACATTTTAAAACCTGCACCCTCCTGTTTAACCCAAACACCAGTTTAGAAATGTCTTAGGAATGCCATAATGTATCAGCCGAAGCTGGTCCTCGGGTGCTGCAGAGATCTAATACACAACTCCATTATTGGGGATCAAGAGCATTGTTGTCCTTCTCAGAAGTGTTGGACCAATAAAGACTAATTCTAATATCCACCATCAGGATAACAACAAATGTGTGCATGGTAGGATAGAAGAAGAAAGACACTTTTCTCATTCAGTCCTACATTTAACTTTGCTGAACATCTCCAGTTTGCTAAAAAATATTCCTGCTACAAGCCAGAAGGCTATAGGAAAAATCTTTTGTGGACAGAACTCATAATAGAGACCATAATGTATGTTTGAACATAAATAACGTTATGTCTGGAGAAAGGAAAAAACACCATTTCAGCATAAGTAACATATCATATCTGTGGAGGGTCCATGGTTTACCCTGTTTTGCTGCATCTGTGCCAGGATAGCTTGTCATAATTGGTGGAATAATTCATTGTGAATTATTCCAGCAAATTCTAAAGGAAAATATTGAAACATCTGTCCATGAACTGAATTTGAGAAATTGGTTTATGCAGCAAAACAATATTTACGGAATTTAGCAGACGCCCTTATCCAGAATGACTTACAATTCAAGCAATCGTGGGTTAAGGGCCTTGCTGAAGGACCCAGAGGTGGGATTTGAACCCTGGACTATCAGGTTCAGAGTCCTTGGTTACCAGTAGCTTAACTGCTAGGCTACCACAGTCCCGTAATAGACCTAAGCACACCAGTCATCCTACCAAAGAACGGTTAAAGGAGAACAAAGTTAATGTTTCAGAATTCCAATTCCTGATATTAATGCAATAGAAATGTTGTGGGACAGTTGCCAGCCTGTACTTTTTTTTAGAAGTTTAGATTCCTCTCTGTGATGCAAATTGTTTAAGGGGATTTGGGGTGGGGTGGGGGGTTGGGGGGTCCATTTACACCTGAAATTGTCATTTTTTAAAAGCCATGTGGGCAGAACGAGTGAATTCATCCTTGTAATTAGTGATGGTAAATAATACCAATTATTCTTTTAAAATCTGAACCCCCTTTACACTGATACAGGGAACGTTCCCAGCATCTAATAGAAGCTAGTTGGAGCATGTACCAGTAATCCATTATATCCCATGATTTCATTTTCCTACCACACACACACACACACACACAGAGCACACCTTAAGCGATGAAGATGATGAAGTCAATTTATGCAGCCATTTATTACTTACATTTGTTATATTACAAAGCATGATATGAGATGAAGCACTTAAAATATGACAGTGACTACTGAAGAAACCCTAATCCACTCATTTCCATTTCACACTTTTTCTCTTATCACATGTACAATCAAATGGGCTCTTAATGCTTTGATTATAATACTAACATTTTAATGTTTATTATTCTGTAATGTGCATATAACTGTACGGTGCATGGGCAGATGTTTTGGACTGCAGGCTGATTCTGTGTAAAGGCAGATTAATTAGAATATTTCCTAATGCTATACATGTGCAGCACTTAGGTGGGTGTAAAAAGTAAAAATGCTTTCACAAATAGCAGTGAGTATTTTTATCAATGAACAAAATTGTATGAATGAATATTTGGTGTGACCACCCTTTGTCTTCAAAACAGCATCAATTATTCTAGGTACACACACACCACACACACAGTATTTAAAGGACCTGTGAAGGGAGGTATCCACAACCCATAGTGGTATTCTATGAATGTACGCTTGTTCAAACCCTTCTGTCTCTTCATGTAATCCCAGAGATGCTTGATGATGTTGAGATAAGAGATCTGTGGGGTCATATGATCACTTCCAGAACTCCCTGTTGTCCTTTATGGTGAAGATAGTTCTCAATGACATTGGCTGCATTTTTGGGGTTGTTTTCCTGCTGGAGAATAATTTGGAGCCAATCCAATGCCTCCCTGATGGTTTTGCATAATGGATAGGTATCCACCATGTACACAAAAGTTATGATCACAAAAGTTAAAAGAGATTTCATTATGGGATATTTTTGGTATATTTCCCAGCATTTAAGACACTGTTAATCCTGACCAAATCCCCAACTTCATTTGCAGTTGAGCCCCATACTTGCAAGGAACCTCCACCGTGCTTCACTGTTGCCTGCAGACACTCATTATTGCACTGCTCTCCAGCCCTTCAGTGAAAAACCACTTTTCTGCACCACAGCTCTTATGTTGTAAGATCTTATAACTGTTGAGTCTCTTGGCCTTGATTCCAAGTCGAATGTATGGCTTTTTGGCCACAATTCTTTCGTGAAGAGCATTTGTGGTCGGAACTCTCAGAACAGCAGGTGGGTGCACATCTTCTGATCTTGAAGGGAAGTAAGCGTGCCGTGTCTTTTCATCTGCTGAACCAAGTTTCCTAAGTGATTCTACAAAAGAGTTTTAACAGCACATCTTGAAACCCCAGTCTGCTTTGAATTCTTTGTTTGCAAAAGACCTTGCTGGTGCAGTATAACTACCTTGTGTGTTGTTGCTATGCTCAGTCTTGCCATGGTAACATAAAACTGTCTTCCACAACCTCACCTTTGTAGCAGAGTTTGGTTGGACCTCATCCAGTTTTAATGCTCCTACTCAGTGGGTTCTGTTTCAGTTAATGACCTAACGATGATAATTATCACGTTTGGTATAATTGGTTAATAATAAACATGATTATAATCCTACAAAGTCCTTGACTCTTTGTGAGTTTAACTAGAAGAATTGATGCTGGGGGGAAGGGGTCGGGGTGAGGGTCACAGCAAATATTGACTTGATTAGACACTTTCTGCTTTTGGAAGCATTCTTACTCGTACCGTACATTTATTACCACCAGACCACTTTTTCTAGGGTCTGGTACCTCTCATAAGCCACAGCGTACAGGCATAAGCATACCCTGGACTGGACATCAGGCCATAGCAGGGAGGGGAAGGGGCTGCTGTTGTAACACCATGGGGATGATCCCCATTTTGCATGGCCAAGCATGCCTGTGTGTGACGCCTGGAAGGCACTGCTGGGGTTCGAACCCAGGTCACAACAGTAGTGGGTTAGCAAGTTGCAGCTGAACGACCTGAGCGGACCGTTTTTAAGGTGTAATTTTATTAATGGGACTTTTATTAAGTGTGGAGGTAAGATGGCATGTGTGTGCCTGTTGTTACATTTGACATACACAACCTCATTATTGGCACTTTCACATATTGGTGGGAGAAGTCTGCCTTGTGGGCAGCAATTTTGGGCAGCATTAGCGTGCTCCCATACATGTAAATGTCCTTTCTGTTCTGATTAGCAGCCATCTTTGTGTTTGCAAATTGCTAGTAGTCATTATATTTAGCTAGCTAGCATTACTATGTTAGGTTAGAATATTCTGCTCAGAACCTGTAACAGCTCCTGAGCTAGCGTGTATAATTATGTATGATAAGATTTCTTTTTTTATAATACTATCCCTGTATATATCGTGTATGCTGTATACAAGCAAAGCATGTATAAACATTTTTCTAATCAATAATATATATATATAAAATCTACATATAAACCCTTCTATATGTAAAGCATGTAATGTGAATGGTTATAGCGTGTATGTACTATATAATAAAACTGTATTTTGGGATTTATGACATTAAGAAGGAAACGAATCTGCATTTTTGTGCCTTTTTATACACTTATTTGTAATCCAGACAATCTGAAAAAGCTTATATATACAAAAAAGATCATTAAACTGGGACGAATATATGTATGTTATCCCATTTCTGAACCAACGTTGTACTAAATGTGTTACTAAATTTACATTTTCCATTGTGAAGAAGGGTGTGGATTGATGTGATGATACACTGTGGTAAGAACACAAAAAAGGACAATGTATAATAAATGCAGTGACGTTTTTGAGATCTACTGATGTTTTAAGTAGTGCTATAATATGGGGGCACTGCAGGTATGTGGAAGGTGACGTGAGCAAACCCAGTTTTCACACCTAGTTTTTTTAAATGAACGAAACTTGGAACCAGCTGAGGCAACACAGCGGTTCGGTGGGTAGCACCGCTGCTTCATAGCAAGAAGGTCCTGGGTTCCGTTTCAGGGTGGAGCAGGGTGGTTGGGTCCTCTTTGTGTGAAGTGTGCATATCCTTTTCGTGTCTGTGTGGGTTTACTCCAGGTACTCTGGTTTCCTCTCACAGCCCAAAGACGTGTGTTAGGTTAATTGATTACAAACCGGATTCCAAAAAAGTTGGGACGCTAAACAAATTGTGAATAAAAACTGAATGCAATGATGTGGAGATGCCAACATCTGATATTTTATTCAGAATAGAACA
>JAUZSU010186680.1:0-12278 GCA_034780255.1 Parotocinclus maculicauda
CAGGTGTGTGCCTTTCCAAATCATGTCCAATCAACTGGATTTACCACAGGTGGACTCCATTTAAGCTGTAGAAACATTTCAAGAATGATGCAGTTGATGCAGAGGGCTCGGTGCTCGTTGACCTTCTAAAGTTCCTTGGTCTTGCTGGGGTATAGTTTTAGGTTATTGTTATCACACCATGCTGTCAGGTTCTGAATCTCAAGCTGACTCGTTGTTATCTGTTATCAGTCCTATGATGGTGGTGTCATCAGCAAACTTGATGATGGTGTTGGAGGTGTGAATAGGCGAGCAGTCGTATGTGAAGAGGGATTAGAGAAGGGGGCTCAGTATGCATCCTTGCGGGGTTCCTGTGTTCAGGAGGAGAGTAGAGGATGTTTGGTCTCCCATCCTGACACTCTTGGGTCTGTTACTTCAAAGTTCAGTATCCACATCCACAGTGAACTGTCCAGGCCTAGGTTGCTTAGTTTTCCCACCAGTTTGTGTGGAATTACTGTATTGAATGCTGAGCTGAAGTCCACAAACAGCATCCTTACGTATGCATTCTTCTGCTCCAGGTAAGTAAGGGCTGTGTGGAGAGCTGTGATCACCGCATCCTCTATTGATCTGTTCGCCCGATAGGCAAACTCAGATAAATACGAAAATGTTAATACTTAAAAATGTGTGTGTTCTCCTTGCCATTATTTTGTAATATATATTGTGTTTTTATTGGTCATTTCAAATATATGCCTGATCCCTGTAGAATTAATCTTCAAAAACGGTAATTCATTATGCTTTTCCCTCTTTCCTTCTTTCTTTCTTTTTCTTTTTTTCGCCTTTCATTCTTCTTTCCTTCCAACTCTGTCGTCTCCTCAATTTTGCCAGACGAAAATTAGATTTGGGGCAGTGCTGCATTATTCCTGTATTGCCCCTAAAATTAAACGAATGCTCACTCTGCCATTACTTGATCTCTCTGAAACCTATTAAAGTGCAATGGCAACCCTAAAGAAAGAGATTTCCATAAAACTACGTTTCTATCCAATGAAAACACACATCAGTCTCCGAGTATTGCTTTGGTTTGGATGATAGATAGACAAAGCTGTATGTATCTAAGCCTGGTTAATGTTTTTTTAATGACACATTGTGCCATGTATTAGATCCCATCATAAGGAAAAGGCTTCCCCATCTCTGTGAAGGAATGCTTTTGTCATTTGTCTTGTCTCTGGACTGCCTCTTATCAAGGCAGAATGCTGTGCTCTCCAACCTGGAGAAAAAAAAAACAAAAAAACACTGCACACAGGACAAACAGCCTTGGTAAACTAATCTGACACGCGAGTTATAATACAGGCACACAAACGGATGGCCTCGGAATCAAAGCATCTCACAGGACTTTGTGGAACCAATTTAGAAAAAGGCTAACTAACGCATACAAGAAGGGTTGTATGAAAATGTAAGTGATTTACATAAAACAATGCTATTCTTTTTTTGTTAATTGAAGTGGATTAATTGTGTAATTCTGAGCATAAATTTTTGGGAGGCAGGACAGCCCACTTGGGCTCTTTAGGAATGGCTCACAAGGAAGGAAGAGTGATACAATATTTCAAAATGTGACTATCAAATCAATCCAGTTTTTAGATGGCAGCAGTGACAGACAAGTTCCAAGTTAAATGCAGTAGCCTCGAAGGTACCCCAGTGCTGAGACTACGCTAATTCTGCTTTAGGAGCAGCATCCAAATTATGTTAATTAGAATCAGCAGTTGGACTGTCTTAAGAATTGTCTGGCACTAACAATGGTACTCAAAACATGTAGTTCAGTTAAAGTAGATATAACAAAGGCAAAAATATTACTCCAGTAAAAGTAGACAACATTAATTTAGACCTCCATAAGCAAAAGTGCAAAAGTATTTGCATTTATAGATTAATTATAGCTTAAATATCGAAGATTTACGTGCCATGAATTATTATGGCTTGTGTCTTATAATCAATTTTTAACACTCTTGCTTAATAAACTATTGTAAGGTAAACTAATGTTAGTAATTCGACGGCCACTCTTGGTACAAGCAAAGTCAACCATAATGAAAATACTTCAGTAACAAACAGATACACAAAAACTAAGTACAGTAGTGAATTAAATTTACTTAGTGACAGTCCAAGACTGGTCACTGATTACTGAGGCGCCATAAGTTAATTCATGAAACTCCGCATGAACAGGTCTTTTGCAGATGTTGCTTGCAGAGGCAGTAATTTAGTACTTTAGCTCAAGACCGCAACAGTGGTTTTGGACTCTCAACCTGCCCATTGCTAGTTTAGAGCCTTGCCCAAGTCATCATTGGTGAACAGAAAAATATATATATAAATGTTGTAATGGATGCAGTCTTTTACTGACCCACTTTAATCCTCTGAACTGATATGTTCTTTTGTCCTTATGTTTAGTGTTATTTATTGGTTCCTTTCTGTAAACCTGTTACCCCTGGATGTGACTAAAACAGTCACATTCAATGCTCACAATGCCTGACCTTTTATTTTTACCCATCTGATCTACACATTATTTCTGGACTGTGCTGATTCACATTTGGACTAAAGAAAACAGAGTTAGTCATTTGTGTTCGTGTGAAACAGAAGCTGGTGCCCTAGTCTCATTGGGAGCTTGATTATTAGTTCAGAAAGCTGTTCCACTCTTGAGTCCTCTCTCGTTATGAATCAGAATTAATTACCCTGTAGGTGTATCTTTCCTGTCCTCCTTTGTCTGTGCATGCTTGTCGCATCCACATTTAGTTCCTATCTAAGCGTGATGCAATTAAAGTTGCTTTTGATAGTGCTAGCTGTGCTAGCAGTGGTTTCGGCAACAAGAAGAAGCTGCTAGATTTGGCAAGGCAAGAGGCAGTGCTAGCTAGATGGCTTAGATTCTGGGTTTTGTTCAGATACCTGCTTTCACCCAGTTTCAGTTGCTAAGGTTTTGTCTATCTGTTGGTCCATGGTGGTGAAAAGGGAGTGTTCTTGAATCTATAAATAAGCAGCTTGTGTTTGTCTCGGTCTTGATCCTATTTGCACTTGATCTTGTCTTGGTTTCGGCACAAGGTGGACTTTTAAATTGTTGTTAAGCTCAGTCCTATATATTTTTAGTCGATATATGATGTATAATGAATTATAGTCAATCTAAATGTGTAAAGTGAATTACAAACTGATTTAATAATAATAATAATAATCAGAAAAATCTAATGTACAAATGCATTCAAGCCTGGTATGCAGTTATTAATTTTAAATATTTGATCGTAGACAAAAAAGGATTTCTTTGTGTAGTCATATGTAAACCCAAGGCTTTAACAGCAGATTTTGATTAATGAAGCAGCTGCATGCATTTCACTTTTCAATTAATTCCCATTAGCCAAATCATTAACACACACATACACATTAATGACAAGGGTATTGTCTCTGTTCTTGAGTAAATACAAATAGGAATATATCTGCTAGTGGCAACGGTGGGCCCTTGCACCCCCAGCATTATAATCAAATAAACACTTCAGTGTTTGTTTATGAATCAGATTAACTTAGTTATTGGAAATCCACTATTTTTGTTGTCAGGTGGTGTCACTATACCACAATGTCATTTTCAGTATGTGGCAAAACATCATATTCAATAATCTGTCAAGTTTGAGTTGTATCAAACCATTCTTTACAGTTATTGACATCTACCTCTTTATGTGGCAAGACATATGAAACTTGTTTAAAAATTTCAATGCCTTAATCTTCCCTGTGAAACTGGGTCTCCGTGTGATCAAAAATGGAATTTATTTATTTTAACCAAATCAAATTAATTTAATTTGGTTCATTTAATCAAATTCTGACATGAATCAAATGAGCTGTCCATAAGCAGTCCCTTCGTGTTGGGCATATGAATACTGGATAGCCTTTGTGGTTACAGTGGCCATAAACATATATGCTAGGGGTGCTGTGGAGTCCTCTGGCCAAACCCAATGATAATGACCAAAGATTTAGAGAATGCTGACAAATTGAGTGTGCCAAATGTTGTGCATTCCAAAGGTGGTAAATGGTGTTGCATGTGGCACTCAGGACTGTATACTATAGGAACTATAGAAAACCATGGACAATTTAAGGGAGATCAAACCAAGCATCTGGCTTGATGTTCCATCTAAAGCAAACCGGTTTCCCATCCATATCTGAGGTAATCATGATTCCTTCGCAATTTACCATTACATATATCTGGAATTTATACATACTAAATTTAAAGGGACTTAAACTCTATAGATAGAGTCTGAAAGACTAAAGAAGTGGCCACCTTCCTGTTATGTGAACAAAACCCAATGAATAATAAGTCTGACTTCTTGTGGTGTGGAGTCAGATACCAACATCTTGTATGAAAATTTGAGACTAGACCAAATGTAGTGAACATCTAAGAAACTTAATCCAGACCTCTACCAGCATTTGGGGAACTGTGGGGATGCTCTGTGGCCATGCATTTGCTCTTCAATCAATCAAAAAGTCATAATCTTTCTAGCCTGTAACATGTAAAGTGGGAGCCATTTAGATCAATGCATTGTGACATTATTAACACAATATGTATTTTTTTACCTCCAGTGTTCGGGCCTTAATTATAGTAATAATAACAATTTTCTCACAGAAACAACAGGTCCCTTACACACATTTGCTTTCCTAATTAAAGTAACTGAGCAGCAAACCTGCTGAGCTGTTAAGAGTTAGTATGAACTTTGTTGTTTCTGTTTCCTGTGGTGCTTAGGGCATTGCTATATTTAGACTATTTTATAAGACTACAAATACATCAAACTTATTTTGCTTATTATTGTGTTATGGCTGTTACTGCTATGATGGGCTAATGGCATGAAAACTACAGCTAATACATAATGTGACAGGCAGACTAAACACTGTCAACTTTGACTCCAAACACACAAGAACAAACACAATGTACTGATAAACCCTTGTCCCAAACCATATGTTGTTTGGTTGCTTAAAAGCACACTAAACTGAGGTGGAAGGGTAGAGAGTTGTTTTATAGAACAAATCTTTATTCCATAAATCACAGCTGAAAAGTTATATCGTTATAAAATATAGTCAATTAAATTTAGCTGCTGTGAAGTTCATTCTGCACATTTATAACAGAATCTGTGTTTAGTGCAATGTATTACTATATATTATTGTTTTTTTTTTTACCTAATAAGTAAACCATGCACTTTCTTTACAAAATTTTGACATTTCCAAATTAATTATTGACATATTTTTAAAGATATAGGTTTGGAAGTATTTACTTACAGCTGGACAGTTTAGGTAAAGTGTACCAAATTAATTTGTCTCTTGGTGATTATAAGAAAGATAACTGCGAGACAAAAGGGCCAAACATCAGACCAATGGGGGAGGGATATTTGGTGACTGGGTAAGACAGAGTGCCTGTAGGGGATAGACTCTTGAGATTGAAAGGGTTTCAGTAGCAATAGACAACATGCAGAATGTGTGAGTGTGAGCTGTTCCATATGGGGAAAGTGCAGAAGTGTGAGGAGGAAATTGTTTATTTGGAGAGAGAGAGAGAGAGAGAAACATGATAAATGTGATAAATTTGCCAGCCATCTAAATGCATTTTGTTTATAAAAAGCTGGGGAAACTGTCTACTGCTTAGACTAACAGAAAACGCTTTATAGTTATGGAAATGATTACCATATTAGAAGCGTTAGTCAGTAAATTTGTAATGAGCAGTTAAAATGATATCCCCTCCATAATGCTTATAAAAGGCAAAGACAATATTCAGTGCATGAGTATTTAGCCGAATAATTTTAAATGTGCTTATACATAAAACATACTGACTAGTTATTGTAAACTCTTTGGTATACTGTCAGTTTAATGGTTTTACAACAAAAATAAAAATATTGTAAGAATATGCTGTTTATGTTTATTATAAATTATTTCAGATTTAATACCTTTAATACTTATTAAAATAATTATTAAAATAATGTTTAAGGACACTCTCCCTATGAAAGTGCCTGTGGTATTTAAAACATAACTTTGTCTAGACATATTTCTAAACATCTCTATCTTCAGTGCCTGAAATGCCGCAAATTCTCAATGGGGTTTTGGTCAGGCAACTATGGAGGAAAATCCATGACAGTCAGTACTCCTTGATCATTTTTGGTCTTCAGGTAGTTGTTGCAAAGCTGCAAGGTTATTTGGGGGCATTTTCCTACTGCCTGATCTCCGCAAAGATCTAAACACATTTTCACAAAAGGTCTCAGACTATGGGCCCCCACTGTATGTATGTTCATACAGTATGTATGTACAGTATGTGTATTTATGTACAATATGTATGTATATTTGTATGTATTTATGTATGTACGGGTGGGTGGGGGTGTGCTGTTCTCTGTGTTGTTCTGATCTGCACAGGCTCTGTGTTTTATACCCCTGTGGTTTGTATTGTTTAGGCAGGCCTAAGAAGAGATTAGTGGTGTGTTGATGTATTCTGTCAGTGTGCCATTTATCTGTGTGTCTATGGATTTGAGTGCATTTGTGAGTAGGTGTGTTAATACTGACCCTGGATTAAGGCCTTACTGATTGATGGACTCCTTATATATAGAATTAAAGAGTATAGCTTTACTTAGCATATTCATTTAGCAGACAGTCTTATCCAGAGTTACTGCTGATACAGTCTAACAATCCAATCAATTGTATGTTAAGGGTCTTGCTCAAGGGCCCATCCCATCAGTGGTAGCTTGGCAGCAGTGGGATTTGTACTTTCTGTACTTTTTGGTCTTTCTGGTTCAGAGTCAAGTACTTATAGGATTGACGAATATATCAACATAATATACTGTAGTATATAAACCAATTCCACTGTTCTTATATCAGGTTTTTTTTTGGTTACTCACTTTATCAAGCACCTTGATGTTACAGATTCATTTGCATTATTTTATTTTACTCAGCAGGTTAAATATGAAAATGTTAATGGCATTGGATTTGTGGGTAGTGATCCCATGCCTATGGAAGGAAATTCAATTCATTATGTCACTGATGAATAGTTGTTGTGCTGCTGTTTATTGTAGAGGCAGTTTGGAACTTGAAAGTGAGTGATGTTACCCAGGCCAAATTGTTTTATGCTTTAAATTGTTTGGCACTAGTGAATTTAATTGTACAAAATGTTTTAAAAAATTTTTTTTGCTACTAGCAATTTGTTTACCTAATGCAAATGCAGTATGGCTGGGGTTTATTACATACACATTTCTTGACAGACAACATTCTGACAGTGGTAAATACTGCATCAGAATTAAGTCCATGTGCCACACGTCAAATACATTTAATTCTTCTAAGCAAAGAGACGCTTTCTCAGCATCAATCATGAATATCCTATAAATTACTAAAGGGGCAGTAGATTTATTTTATTTAAAATTAATTTACATACACACTTTCAGAACACACATAGCACTGTTACTTTAGAGACAGAATTGGGTCTTCTGCAGAATGTAGAATGCAGAATACAGAATGTGCTAAATAAAGAACAAGGGATTCCACTCAGCTGAACTACTCTCAAAAGAAAGGAAGTGTAGTGGTGGTCTCAAAGGACTAGCCACAGAAGCTAAACAGTTACCTCAGAAAGGTAAATAAAGCACAGTGCTAGGAATGGGCTGCATTCCATAAGTTGATAACTAAGGAAAAATACCCGTTTTACTGAAAGTAGGTAAGCATAAAAGATTTATGACAATAACAGAATAACTTACAAAAAGATTTAATTATACCACAATATACCAAACAAACATTGAAACATGGTGGGGGAGCATTCCAGTGTAAGGGTATTTTGCCTGTTCTGGGGCTGAGCACCTATACAGGACTAATTAACACTTTACTATTAATTGATTATTCTTTGCAACATATATTTGAATACCACACATTGTCAGTAAGTATTGACTGTTCTAGATGTCCCTTCACAATCACCTGGACTAATTGCAATTACACTTGAATATAGAGAAAGCAGAGTTTTTAGTAGAATCCCAAGAAGCTGTTTTAAATAATGTGTTCTCATGCTTGGATATCATGGATCATCAGATTTTGCCATGTTTCACACACACGGACACCCCTTCAAAAAGGTTTTATATAAATGTCTTTTTATATAAGTATGATGGCAGCCTTTTCAGATTTTGCCCATCAAACTGCCCTGTTTTCTCACTTGTTCTCCCTTTTTAAATTATTCAAAAGAGTTTTAAACCACCACACTCATCTCTGTTCACACCTGTTTCCATGATTGTTGATTAGATAAATATCTCTCACAGAGGTACGCTAACAAACAAAGCATTCACCAGTGGGCTGTCACAAAGCTCTATGCTCTAATGGTCTCTTCTTTTCTATTTCTCGCACACATCTTCACTTACCTTGTGCTTTTGTTATGGTTTGCTTACTTTTAGATTCTTGTTTTTTCTCTGTTCCTGAACTCTGTTCCTCCTTACATTTTCTGCAAATGATGGGTGAGGTTGGAAAGATAAGAAGGAAATGTATGCAGTGGCTTGATCTTGGCAGGAGTTTATCTCATGGGGTTTTCAGTCTGTCTTCAGCAGGCAGGTAGAGATATGATATGCAGTGTTTCAGCACACAACACTGAAGCAAATCAACTCCCTCAGATAAGATTTGGTACATTACACCTGCTCACATCTGAAAGCCAATGTTTCAGTCCACCTTAAGTTATTCCATGTATCTGATTTTCGGCATGTTTTCATTTTCATTCAAATGGATCATCCCAGGATCCCAGCATGTCTGCAAAATATATTTTATGGATGAAGGCGGGATAACAAAAAACTCCATCTAATGTCATGTACAGATGCTCTTATATACAACCTCTTCTACATGTTGACTTGAAGATGATTGACCACTTATGTCCCCTAGGGACTTTTCACACTTAATAAAGTATCCACCAAGAAGATGGGACTGTGCTTTTTTTTATCAACCTTTGGCCCAGTACAAAAGATTCCATCCTTATACTTCTGTCCTCCAAATTTCCAGTAACATTATACAATGCAGCATTAGAGATACTGCATCAACCCATTATTGTTTGTTTATTTTTTTTGTATAAGTGTGAGGTACAGGGATCTGCTTCTAGCCTGGTGTCACACAATATAGTAATATTGTTGCAAAAACACAGAATATTCTGGTTTGTTGTTAAAGTGTGTAATAATTTTGTCCATATAGTTGTTATGGCACAAATAAAATTCAATAAATGGAACACATTTGGAGTTCAAAATTTTAGGACGAATGTTATTATATAGAATTTGAGAACCTTTTTAGATCTTTAGATAGCTAGGCATACTAACAGAGCGGAGCCTTGTGTGAGCTTCCTCCGAAGTGATTGAGTCTCTTGGCAGCATTAATATCTCATCTAACAGTAAATGAATTTTGCAGATTATGAAATACTTGCTTAATGGCACTTTCAAAAGTCGTTCTGGATAACTGCTCCTGCTACTTGACTGAATGTTTATTTGTTTGTTTTGATTTTGTTAATTTCGCTTCACGTCAGCACCAATGGCAATTCTTGACAAACAAGGTTACATCGATTCTAGTCAGACACATCCACAATGGGCCAGTTCAGCAGCCAGTTAACCTAATTCATATCTTTTGAATGTGCAAAGCAACTGTCAGTGTCAGTATACAATGTCAGAATTGGGCCAGAGATTTCTATAACTGTGCTAGCCACATGTGCAACCATACCACCCAAATTGACCTGAATGTAAATGTTTAGAGAGCCGTGGAATTATAATGTATAGTATACAGTGAATTGTATACAAACAGTGCTAATGGGTGAAAACGTAATTCTGTAATGAAAACGTAACATGAAAAAAGCTAAACTGGCTTAATATACCAAAATCTATTTTATTTTCATCTTAAATATTATCCTGTTATTACAGGAAAAAGTGACATTAAAATAATTCGAATTTTTCAATGGTGCTAGTGCTAGTTTGTTTTTGTTAACTTTTTCCAACAATTTGTGTGTCTGTGTTAAAACATAGGCACATATAAACAACATGATTTGCTGTACACTCAAGTTAGTGAAAGTGGAACTTCAATCTGAAGTTTCTGTTTGAATTGGCATTGCACACTCACTGTTGACCTCCTCTTTGAGAGATGTTTGTGTCACTGAAGCCTCTCTCCAAACATCTACCACTTAGGGTTTCCCTGAAAATTGAAAATTTGACTCAAACTCAAATGATGTGGGTTTGAAGCTCGTCTGGTTGTCTTGGCCTATGCTGCACCAATAGACAGTTCTAAACACACTAACAGTTCTGTGTGGCCAGTGTGGGAAGAACACAGCCTGAGATTTTATAGTCCAGGGAAGCCACATTACCCAAATAACACTCCCAGCTTGTGGGAATATAAAATTACAAAGACCTAACAACGTTGTATTTGATTAATGGTTTTCATGTTACCATGTTTGCAGTGCGTTTGTGCTATGATTATATTCATGACCTGTTTTTATGGACTTGCAGAAGTGTGGACATGTTGTACATGTTCTGACCAGAGCGTTTTTTCTTTTCCCACCAAAATACTCATGGGGTTGTGAACACAGTAAAGAAGACAAATTTGCTTGTCGGTTTGATGCCAGTGTGTCTCTCTGGGAAGGAGTGGTGCTCATGTTGCTCCAACAAAAGAGCAATTTGGTTATTTCCCCAGTTTCTTGCTTGGAACTGTTTTTCTTTTGTGCTTGGAACTGTTTATGTGCTGACAGAGTTAAAGCCAAACTATTTTATGTAGTGTTTTATTATTGAAATGTATTTAATAGAGAGAGCCACATGGGCATAAAATGAACAGGTGCCTTGTTTTGGAATGTGTAAGCTTACTTTTAAAATAATAATGCATGGTTTAAGTCTGACAGGTAGTGAGTTCAATGCGTCAACTTTTAGTAACATAAGGTATTATTTGCAGTTTCTGCAACTGCATCCATTGCAATATAAGCAAAAGCTTGAAGCGTTTTCAGTTCTTGGAGCTTTTGATTTTGCAAGAATACACCCTCTTTGCTGCATGATCTTAAAATATGACAAAGTTTTCCTGCATGCCACTGCATCATTGTTTTCAGTTCTCACACAATTCTTGATGCATGTTGAATCATGAATATAGAGCAAAGTTTTAATGCTATGGTTTGTTATTTCTTTATAACTTCTAATTCACCAGAATTTGTGATCCAGTTTTGTGTTGCAGTGATGTGAGCCCTCTGCTCCATGCCAGAACTACATTACTCTACTCTGTTATTGATTTTCCTATAACTGCACCATGTTTTGCTTCTTACTTTCTTATGTCTAGTTTATCTATTTTTAATTAATTAATGAGAACTCTAACAAGGTGCCATGTATTTATATGAATTCTCATTTGCATTCCAACATGTTGTTTCATTGCCATAAAGCCAAGTGCGTATTCATGAGCAGCTGAGGATCCAGCTGTTGATCTGTTGTCTGCCTTCAATAGAGCCACTGCCCCTGCTGTGTCTCCCGATTTGAAATACTTTCATCATGCTCTAGCTGTCTCACACTCTCATTTCTCTTTGTTTTTACTCCTGCGTTCCTTGACTTTGTGTTTTGATCTAGGAGCAAGTCAGAAAAGATGCTCGGCTATGCAGATTAATGAGCTGAGTTCTGTGTCAACTTTATGTGCAGAGATGTATTCTCAAGGGATTCAGCAATCTGATGCGCTTTTAACTCTCCTTTTGCATGCAACCAAGGAGGGATGATCCCATGTTATTATTGGGGCTGGTATATAATGCAATCCTAACCACAGCAAAGATTAGACAGCACCCAAAATGTGCCCTGGTACTTTGAAATAAGCAGAAAGCCAAGCTGATGTGTGTGTGCGTGTGTGTGTGTATACACAGTGGTGTGAAAAAGTGTTTGCCCCCTTCCTAATTTACTTTTTTTTTTGCATGTTTGTCACACTTAAGTGTTTCGGAACAATTTAATTAGTAGTCAAAGACAACACAAGTAAACACAAAATGCAATTTGTAAACGATGGAGTTTATTATTAAGGGAGAAAAAAAATCCAAACCTACATGACCCTGTGTGAAAAATTGATTGCCCTCTAAACCTAATAACTGGTTGGGCCAACCTGAGCAGTCACAACTGCAACCAAGCGTTTGCGATAACCTGTAAAAGTATTTTACAGCGTTCTGGAGGAATTTTGGCTCACTCATCTTTGCAGAATTGTTCTAATTTATTTACACTAGAGGGTTTTTGAGCATGAACAGCCTTTTTGAGGTCATACCACAGCATCTCAATAGGATTCAGGTCAGGACTTTGACTAGGCCACTCCAAAGTCTTTAT
>JAUZSU010186691.1:0-12278 GCA_034780255.1 Parotocinclus maculicauda
TTCAAATCCCACCTCTGCCACAGTTGGGTCCCTGAGCAAGGTCCTTAACCCACAATTGCTTGGATTGTAAGACTGTAGAAATTGTAAGTCGCTCTGGATAAGGGCGTCTCATAAATGATGTAAAGGTAAATTTCACTTGGGACTGTGCACTGGACTCTGGACCTGAAGGTCCTGGGTTCAAATTCCACCTCTGCCAAGCTGCCCCAGTTGGGTCCTTACGCAAGGTCCTTAACCCACAATTGCTTGAATTGTAAGACTATATCAGTTGTAAGTGCTCTGGATAAGGGCGTCAGCTAAATAATATAAATGTTTTGTCTTGTAGCCGGTCCATTATATCACCTTAGATGTTGTGGCTTTCCCTATGCAGAGTCAGAACAGTAAATTACTTAATTTTTTATAATTATTGTTAATTTCTGTAAAATTTGAAATGTGGTTGCAATAAGAGATGCATCAACACTCCTCTCTGTACTGGCACCCAAAGTGAAATGAACTTTGAATGGATGTCCAAATGGTTAAGTCTCTTGCTGTCAAATGGTGACTAAAGACTTCGGCACTTTAAAGACTGAAACTTCACAAATGTATTTTAAAAAAGACAAGAAAAATCTTATTGTGGCCATTTGTGCTTTGTACATCTGTCCACACATACCAGTGTTTTATTTAAATAATGTTATTAGCTATTTGTGTGTTAGTATGCGTAATGTCTACTAAGAAGAATACACGAAGAAATGTAAGTCCTGAATAAGAGAGTACTAAGCACCGAGCCAGAGAGACAAAGCAAAAACAAGAGATGACTCACCCCAGACGTCTGATTTGATGGAGAAGGTGTTGTAGGCCAGGCTTTCTGGTGCGGTCCACTTGATGGGGAACTTGGCTCCAGCGTGAGCTGTGTACGTGTCTCCCGTCATCAGTCGACTCAAACCAAAGTCAGCCACCTTAACCACGTGATTCTCCCCGACGAGGCAGTTCCTCGCTGCCAGGTCCCTGAGAGACAGTGGAAGGAAAAAGAAAAAAAGTTATTCACTTTCTATGTAAAACACAGATCATCTTGCAGTACACACAATTTAAACTACAGAACAGAGATGTCAAAAACGGACTAGTAGCAGTCAGGCTTTTTCAAACTGAACAGTAAGTAGGTAAATTTTCACCTGTGGATGAAGTTCTTTTTCTCCAGGTACTCCATGGCAGAAGAGATCTGAGTGGCCATGTAGAGCAGCACTACAGCGTTCACTTCCTCGCGCTCACACTCCCGCAGGTAGTCCAGCAGGTTACCGTGAGGCATGTACTCTGTCACTATGTAGAATGGCGGCTCCAGTGTACACACCCCTAGAAAAGCAGAAAAAGAGATGCGTAAGAATTTGAACGCAGATGCTCCTCGAGTTAATCTTTAATAAGATGAAAGTATTATAAACTTACAAGTTTAATATACGTACTACTCCTTCAAATTAAGGGATATTTCAAAAACATAACCCGATCCCCTAATTTTTGAGCAGTGTATGATAATGTAGCCTACATTAAACTTGTTTAAAACACTTCTATAAACCTACATTTGGGCAAAATCATTAAAACAAAGCTTATTTTTCATTAAAATAAACGGGGTGCAAAGATGATCCTACTTCAGACCAAACAAACTTGATAACAAATATAGTCTATTTGGATGGGTAGCAACTAATAGAAAAATCAGTCTTTGATAAGGGGAAGGAGCTTTGATATGGTAAAGCTTATAGACGGGAATATCAGTGGAAAGACTATTATGGAGCAGTAACTTTAGGAAACTATTTTTTTGGGTCCAGTTAGAGACAATACATTATATACTGTTATTTTACAATTGCTAAAAGGTGGCTTAAGACGTTACATTACTCTACTAATCCATATGATCCTCAATTTAGGGCATTCATGGTAGTTTACATTGTTACCCAGTAGCCATAAAGTATATTGATATCTTCAGCTAAGGTTAATAGTCATAAATGGCTTTACAAATAGCAATTAAAAGCATTTTATAGCCCTTGAATCATTATTGTTATGGATAAATATGTTTGGGAAAGAACTGATGAAGGCTGATATCAGTACTAACCCAGCAGCTGGACCAAATTGGGGTGTTTCACCTCCTTCATGACAGCAGCCTCTTTGAGAAACTCCTCCACTTCCATCGTGTCCTCCTACAAATGGCAAATGTTCAGGTTATTACACTGGAATGTTTGCAGTATAATCACTATGTAACATGCTACCTGCACTAATTCAGAGTGATAGATGACAAAAGACAAACCTTTAGTGTTTTGACAGCGACTGTAAGGTTGTATTTCTTCCAGACGCCCACATAGACCTCTCCGTACTGGCCTCCTCCCAGCTTGTGCTTCATTGTAATGTCGGTGCGCTCCATCTCCCACTTGTCGTGGATGGGCGAGACTCCGTAAACGGTGGGCTTGTTGCATTTTGGGGCTGGGTAGTGCAGCGTGGTAACTAGACCGTCCGCAACGGTGGAATGATGATGGACCAGCTCAGCTAAAGTGCTGAACCTACTTTCAGAAGTGACGTACACCTAAGAGGAAAAAAAAAAAAAAATCGCAATAGAATCATCCTCAATTCTGTGCTTCTTTTGGTCTTTTGAGGACTTCCTGTTTATGTGGAATTTACACGCTTGCATCTCTATAACTAAGACAGAACAATAGTTTCTCTAGTAAGGTTTTAAAACACACAAGTTTAGTCACCCTAATGTAATGTTATACCCCAGCATAAAGACATGCCAAAATTTCCCAAAATGTTCAAATTAGTGTTATCATTCCGATGTGACTTAAAAAAAAACTTTTTATTTCATATAATAATTATGACCCCTGGTATTAAAGCGAACAGCTGGACATTAGGGGCTTACGCAAGGTTTGAAATGTAATTATACTAGAGATAATGGAAAATTTCACCCTCTTCACGAGACAGAGACAGAGACAGACTTTTTCGGGAAAAAAAGTAACGGCAAATACCTTGTATGTGATCTAGCTTTTTGTAGTCTTACGCATTGCATTCAGTATAATGACTCAAAAAGTCAAGACCACCAATCAAAAGAATTAAGAAACCAATGCGTACGCTAAACCCAAAAGTCTCACCTTGCCGTCAGAGCCAGTGTTTATGCGGTAGTGGTAGACTCGACCCTCGTAGCGCAGTGAAATGGACAGCTGGCCTGGGCTGCTCTCGCTCTCTCTCACCAGGAAGCTGCCGTTTATGAGACTGCTGAGCAGGTACTCTGCTGCACTGCGGGACACAGGGCCATGGTACCAGCTGTGCTTCTCCAGACTGTTCACTGGCGTGATGTAGTTACTGGGAACCCAGCCCTGACCGTTCTTAGAGCGAACCTCACTCCACTCGCCATTCTGGTTGTAGCCCAGCACTCGAAGCTTTTCCCCTGAGAGAGAGAGAGAGAGAGCGCAAGAAAGGGAGCGAGAGAGAGCGAGAAAGAGATGACCTGGAGTTCTTGCTCTGAGCCAACAGCTCAACACTTCTATTATCGCTCATTCTTAATATCTTACAAAAGCTTTTCCATCTTCCTTGCTTATTAACCTTGCTGCCATTAAACCTCTATCTTGGTAAGACTGCTGGAGCAAAGACCAGTGCTTCTTTGCATTATTATAACTGAAAGCTAAAACAACTCCAGAGCAGACAAGATCCTGTCTCTCCACATCAGTATTCACTAACAATATAAGGGAATTACAAAGCAGACAACAAACCGTAATTCAATCCCTTGAGTTGGACAAGCCATCCATCTGCTATAACGTCATCTGAGAAAATATCATAACGTGCACATCCAAATGAGCCTCCCCAAACAACCCCAGCACAGCATTTAAGAAGGAATTTTACAGTACAGGCATGTGCCGTTTAACGTCCATCCAATCACCATCCATTATCCAACGTCTGAGGTCTTAGGAATTAAATTAGGAAATAAAAATCTGACTTGTATAACAATCTTATATACATTTAATTTAATTTCATTTTAGGCAACGTCCTGTTGCACGGAACTTGATGCGAACGTTACGTGGTGCATACTTGAACTTAAACTGGAAGGTCTCATGAGCTGATTTATGGGGTTAACCCTGGTTGTTCCAGAGAGAAAACCAATCATATACAGCTACCTGGCTTATATCTGGAAAACAAGGTGTATTTCTTAAGACACAACTTTGTCATAACATTCAATTTGACTTAATGCTTCTTCCATTTTGGTTTACTTGTCAGGTCAAACCAGTACATGAATCCAACTATGACTGTAAATTAATAAACTTATATGGCCTCTCAGCTCGGAATCCAATAGCATTGTCAATGTCAAATAGCCAGGCCATTGTCATAATAAAAGACACATTTGAGGTTATCCTCAAAAATCTTATTTTACCAGGGCTCCAAATTGGACAGAATTCTGCATGGTTCTGTAACTGTTCGAACAGTTGCGTCCTCCCACTATGAATAAATAAACGGCGGTAGTACGTCCCACGTTCACCATCATTTTATTGCTCCCATCAAGAAATAAATAAATAAATAAATAAAAAAAGTCACACCACAAATTAACCAATTACCTTTAAATTTAGTCCCTTAGCAGACGCTATTATCCAGAGAGACTAACAGCAGCAATGGCAGATTAGCAGAGAAGGGGACTGAACCCTGGATCTGCTGGTCCATAGCCTATCATCTTAACCGCTAACCTACCACTGTGGTTACTAAGTAACTCTGACACACCACAAATAGCCTGGCTATCAGTTAACTCCATCTTGCACCATCGTACCTTTTGTAATGCTCAGCGTGTTGTCACCGCTGGCCACAAAGTCGTAAAGCGCGACAAAGAGGTTGGGGTCACACTCTGCAGCGCCGAGCAGGTTCTCCTTCGAGTTCCAGCGTACTGCCTCCGTCAGAGTAGATGAGTCCAGTCCGAACGGCCTGTGTAGAGCTTCTGCACCAGAGAGAGAAAATACGTCAGTCATCACTGAACAGGAGTCGAGAAAGAAGGGAATGGCATGAGAAGACATCAAAGGAACCAAGCCTCAAGGGAAGGGCTACAGAAAGTTGAGTCACGAGGATGGAAGGGTGGAAAAGGGATTATGAATGAGTGTTAAGATATGAAGGAAGCGAAAGAACAAGCGGATGGAGAGTCTGAGCAATGGCACACAGAATGGAACAAGGCAGCTCTTAAACTTCAGAATCAGAAATGTTCATTAAACAGCACTCATTAATCCACATAAACTCCACACAGGGTCCAAAAGTACAAGATCCTATAACACCTCCATATGTGAAGACCAACGACCACCTGATCTGATGAAACCAACCCCAAGCAGACACAGTTGAAGGGTGTACCTTGAAGATCGTAGCTATCCACGTCCTGTGGTATGAGCCTGTTCCTGTCCTCATCAAAGCTGCTGCTGGTTGGCAGAGTTTGAAGTGGCATCTTGTGCCAATTCACTTCTATTCCAACTACTAATCCTTTGTGTGACACTCACATAAAGCAAAGAGCTACTGAAGAAGTGTTCCAAGTCAGCTCATATAAAGCTAGAAGGAGGAGCCGAGGATATGTGGTTGGAAAAAAAAATATTGCGGAGGAACTTCTACCCAACCCAGTAGGCTTACATCTCTCCTTCTTGCACCACAGCTGTCTGCCAGGCACATGCCTACATACACGCACAGAGCAAGTCCAGACAACTGTCTCCTAGCACCACCAGTGTGCAAACAGAGGAAAGTGCAGGGAGGATGACAGCAAGGCAGAGGGCTGGGTAAGAGAGAAAGGAGAAGGGGCTAGAACATCATGTTCAAAAGCTGAAAAATATGTATAACAGCTGAGGTGTACAGAGTACAGTAAATCACATTTATTTTCCCTTCTAACACGACTTCTTTCTTACATTTACCATGACTGTATTAACTGACAGTGTATGGATAATTATGGGGTGCCAGAAGCCAAATTCCCCTAGCTAGAGAAAACTAGAGAACATTCAACCGGAATGAGGCAAAAATCATAGGTCAGGAAATGACTAACATTTATAATAAATTATAATAAAATCAGTGTCTTACTGTAACGTTATCACGGGTAAGGGTGTTGCACAAAGTAAGGGCATCATGCACAGTGGAGGACCTAAAACTTACTTTATCATCAAATCAGTGAGGGCAATTCGTAACATAAGCAAGGTTATAACAATACTACTCAAACTTAAGGTGACCAATTAACCCAAAGCATTTATTTTGAATATGAGAGAAAACAAGAGCACAAAGAAGTAAAAAAAAAATAAAAAAAAAAAAAAGACAGAGAAAGAACATGCAAACTCCATAAAGATGGAGTCGAAAATCAAAATAAAACAGGGGAACTCTGGAACTGTAGTGACTCCATTACCGCTCACGCCACCATACTTTCCCCACACTTACTGCTTCAATATAACAGGAACACAAAACAAAATACATCAATGTGTAACAAGTCAAAGACCAATCTTTGCACAGTGAGTTCGCTAAAGAATCTGTTCTTAATGCTACACACTGGCACTTTGGTGGCACTGGGAAAAACAATGGCACTAAGCAGGTTCAGTTAGCATGAACACACTTTGGCTCATGTGCCGAGACAACAGAGCAAATAACTGAAAAACAGCAGAAAGAAAAGCTTTAGCTGAGGAGGCTAAACATAAATCAACATTTTAACAGTCATGAATAAAGAATGATATCCCTAGACACAGCTAACTGTTAAAATACCAACTGCCCATTGTTTTTTAGCCTTGTAAACAAGAAAGAAATTTTCTGGGTTTTTATGGTTTATCCTGATGGGGACTTTTTTGGGGAGGGAAACCAACACTTATCATGCAATCCCTCACCACAAGGCAGGAACAAACCCTGCACAAGACAAACTCAGTGCAGGCATAATACAATCATTTACACAAAGGAAAATTGAGAGAAGCCAGGTCATGTGCTGGCATGTCTTGGGTGGTCAGAGTAAGCCAGAAACTCCAGACATAAAATTCCTCTAGGGATCAAATCTGATAGCATAGAGCTACGCCAATACCTACTGCAACACTGTACCAACCCAAATGCAGATATCTGAACATAAATACTTAAGACAGCCCACAGAATTCAACAAAATACAGAAAACATTCCAGAATACACCCAGATGATAACCAGATAAGCTTAAATTGACTAACGAGCAAAGAAAGCAGCAGCTAGTCACACATTAACTAGGGGTGTGTGATGCGCTTTGGCTTTGATAATATACTGCTCACAAAAATTGTGAAATATCAGCTAATTTTGATTGCTGTTTTAAAAACATTCAATAAGCAAAGAACAGTCAATGCCTTGAGTGTTCACATATTCACTGTGTCATGTAGCCAGGACAGGACAGACTGCTGCACGTGTGCACTGAGCACCAGAAATCAAGACGGTCTTTTCCCTAAAAGCACATGACTAAAGGTAAAAATGAGTGAACAAACTGTACCAGGAGACAAAATGCAGACACTACCAGCCTTCACTTCCTTTGTGGTGGTTTGGATGCTGCACAAAATACAGTGATCTGTGATAGAAATCGGTTTCCATTAAAGACAACTAACTTACTTATTACACGATCTACGAGCAAACCACTGTGCAGAATATGAAGATTATGACAAACTTCCAGAGTACGCTGTCTGAGACAGGATTAAACCAGCCACGTTACCAACACAAAACACACCCAGCAAACCTCAGCAGTATCATTCTGCAAAAAAAGAGCTTAACAACAAGAAAAGTCACAGACATACCAAAAGCTATCACCTATTAAATCACCACACAAGGACAGAGTGTGTGTGTGTGTTATACTGCATACCTGAGTATTTATGGTATAGGGTGAGACTGATCTAAGATCAGTGAGAGAATCAGAGTGAGAGAGAGAGTGTTTAACTCAACATGGCTTTATTAAACATTACAAACTACAGAAAGAAAAGATCACTCTGTGTATGTGTGTGTGTGTGTGTGTGTGTGTGTGTGTATGTTAAGCAAGCATCTCCTGCACACTGTGATGCAGCACCTGATGATCCCATCCGGCTGTGGTGAGAATATCAGATCCGTTCGGAGCCCAGCACACACCTCGTACAAAATCTGTGTGTCTAACATCTCTGTAACTAAACACATACGTTTATATTACAATGTATACATAGATTTCATTCACTTTTATAAATACAGTGTAACATCAGAATTGGGATGCTTGTATATTTAACAAATTGTGATACTGAACGACCTGATGTGTGTGACCCCGCCTCAGGGTGTGTCAGAAATTAACTGAATTACGACTTTGAACAAATCTGCATATGAACAGCCTTCCAGAATCCATTACAGTATGTTTGAATTCCATGGTTCCACTGTATGTTTTTGTGATTATCATTTTATTAACCGTTCATACATGCGTGATGATATTTCACAAGAGCCTTAATTCTCTCGCCATCTCAATATCCAAACATTGATTAAAAGCACATCCTCATATTTCCACTATCTAAGCAAAACCAGCTCACCCATCATAATAATAGTCTTAAAACAAACTTTTATCTGTGTTATTTTATCTATCTGCACCCACTACCGATCCATCCAGTAATCAAGATGAAACATTTTCATATGCCAAATCTCATAGAAATTCTTATAGATCTTATCCCCAAATTCTTGGATTTCATTACAGGACCACAGCAAATGTACAGATAGGGTAAAAAAAACAAAGTATAATCCTGAATTCTTTAAGACTGACGTACATTTCTTTATACTTATTTATTGTCTCTCGGTGATATAAAGACTCAGGAGAATGAAAAGAAAATAGATATTACACCTTTTGTTTTGTTTTTTAACTGCATTCCTAAATTGTCCCAACTTTTCTGCCAATGGAGTCTTTATTCGTCTAATCTTTTTATTTACAAATATGACCTATAATTAAACAAATAAAAACTGATTGGTTTCCATCATCATTCATTATCTTAGCGTTAGTAAGACGGTGTAAGTAAGTGTGTGTGAGTGTGTGTGTGTGTGTGAGTGAGAGTACTTACATTTCTCGGAGATCAGTATTCATCACAGCAACAGTGCAATCATCACTCACTGAGGCCAAACGAGGGGAACTACCCACATACACACACAGACACACACAGACACAGACAGACACAGACAGACACAGACAGACACACACACAGACAGACAGACAGAGACACACAGACAGACAGACAGACAGAGACACACAGACAGACAGACAGACAGAGACACACAGGCAGACAGGCAGAGACACACAGGCAGACAGGCAGAGACACACAGGCAGAGACACACAGGCAGAGACACACAGGCAGACACACAGGCAGAGGCACACAGGCAGAGGCACACAGGCAGAGGCACACAGGCAGAGACACAGGCAGAGACACAGGCAGACAGACTCCCAGCTTTGACACAGGATGGAATCATGTGTAACTATCATTTACTCATTTTTACGTCCACAATCACTGACCACCTCCTCACAGTTCACCTCATATGCACAAGGAGAGATCCAGAAACAGGGACCAGGCCAGAACTCGAACCCGAGTCTCTGGATCTGTAAGGCGATTGCACTAAACGCTGTGTTGACCCAGGGAATTCTCTGCATGGGATGAATACATTGTGAATTTGAACTAAGCCTGGTTTATTTTAGTCATAATCCAATAGATTTCAAGCAAGCCATTTCTTAAAGGGTTGAGAATCCAGGTAAAATCCCAAATCAGTCCTACTCTAACATTCAGCAATAACAAGAATAAACAGAGGAACAGGGTGCAAATAAAGGGGCTAGGAGCAGAAGAGGGGGTGTGACAGGTGAAGCGGTTAACTAGCTGCCAGTCGTTACGAGTTCTAATTAAAATGTAAATGCGCTGCACTGCCAGCCTATTACACATGATCAAATTTCACAGCAACGCTCTCCTCCCTCCCCCTCCAAACTACTCAATCCTCTCAGGAACTCCGTCAAAGCAGACAAAGTATTACTGCAAAGACCTTTTACATGCCTCTCATTCTCTTTTTCTCACAGACGCTCGTACAGACAATGATTTCTGACATCTTACAGCTAAACTGTGTTAAATCCGGACTGGCGTCGTCTCTTGTGGTAGGTACAGATCGACTCCTCTGAGCTCTGGGGCTTGAATGGTTTCAACAAATTATTGCAATGCATACAGTGGGAATCAATTTAATAAACACACGTCACTCTTATATAGCAGATGTTTGAAGGAACCTAAAGCGAGAAAACCACAACTGCAACAATTCATTTACTTAACGCATGTGAGTGTAAATTCAGATTATTTCTTTAGCACTATAATAATAATGAGGTGTTGTCGCAAAGCAGCTTTACAATGTTATACCATTATCTAATATCTAAGCCCAAGCCCAAGCAGAGCAAGCCTGGGGCGACAGTAGCTAGAAAAATCTCCCCAAACGTTAGGAGTAACCCTGGGAAGACGGACTTAAAAATGGGCCCATCCTTCTCAGGCGGCTTTGAGAATATACATGTGAATTTCATGAATGTCATATTCACGCTGTATATTTTGTAAGCAGCATTTACTGATAGTAATGAGAAAATTAATGAAGCAGCTTAACATATGATCTTCAGTTATTCTTTTACAATAATGAAAATAATGTTTTTCCTTGCTACTGTCGCCCTAGGCTTGCTTAATTTGGGTTTAGCCTTAGATCTTTGGAAACAAGTGAAAATTGTGACGTTATTTGGAGACAATGCTTCATTGTAAAAAAGCTAAATAAATCTGACTTGACTGTTACGGTCACATTACACCCGGAAAAGTTTAATGAAATTAACCTAAGAGGTCCCAACTGTATTAAACTTAATATAACCTTTACCATCACATTTAACAAGTAAAAATCATGGCATTAGAAATTCTTATCAATTATTAAAATGTAATTAGTAAAGTAACTGGTTTGGATAAGTGTTCGGCCCCTTCAGGTGGGCTGAGAAAATTATTAAAAAGGTTCTAGGGTGCAACCAATTATCTTCACGACCACTGAGACGAATTGAAAAGGTTTTGATAACTTCAGAATACACCTGGATCATTGAGGACTCTACAAGTAGTTCATGGCAACACAAAGAATTGCAGTGGTGCTTTTAAAAAAATAAAAATACAATACGATTTCAGAGGATTTACCTGTCCTTCAAAGCACTGCTCAGACTTTTTGGCTCTTTTCTATTTCTGTAGAAATTATAACAGCGAGTTATTCCTTTCGAACCCGTTCCAAACATGTCCTTACTACTTACTATCACTGTTTCTCTTGTCTGTGTTCTTTTAGGGAAATGACTATTGAATGTCAAAAATATAATAATATAATATATCTCTATTCACAAATCTTATTGATTCTACAAAAGACCAGAAGGTGCTTTTAAAATCACTTACAATTAAAAAAAAATGCTTAAATGTAGTTTGTTTGCTTTCAGGTGCACTTTAAAAGACCCTTAGTTAAAAAACTAGGATGTGAAAACCCTTCGTGATCAGACAAGACCAGAAATTTAAAAATTTTCTTTATTGAAACTCAATACACCTCCAAAATACATCATTCATTCTGTAAAGAATGTCAGAGGAAGCACAATGCTGTTGGTGTGCAGGGACTGAGTAAATGGTCATGAAGGGGAAAATGAATGCTACCAAAAAAACCAGACCACTGAACGAAAGCTGAATACAGGCAGCAAGACAATAAGCCTCTTGACAACCATAAAAAACAATGCAGTGGCTTAAGTATAGGAAAGTGAATGTCCTTGAGAGGCCATGCCAGATCCCTGACCTTAATCCAAAAATCTTAAAGAAAGCAGTCCATTGAGACTCAAACTCTTGACTGAACCTAAACAATTCAGCAAGCAAGAGCAGTCAAGCGTCTCAAAATATAAGAGATGGGTTTTTTTTATCAGACTGGTGGCTAAAATTAAAGCAACAGGATCATCCCTGATGTATTCGTTCAGAGCCTAATGACATTCACTGAAAAATAATCTTTGTACTTTCAGAGATGGAACGAGAATCAACTGATCATATTTCAAAGTACTGATTTGTTTCCAAGGATACTGTATGTCTAAATCCCACTGAACTAGAACAGCTATTCCACATTATGGACCAACACTGAATGTGATAGGTTACTGTAGGGAAGTTCTA
The DNA here is from genome assembly GCA_034780255.1 of Parotocinclus maculicauda. NCBI lineage: Eukaryota > Metazoa > Chordata > Actinopteri > Siluriformes > Loricariidae > Parotocinclus > Parotocinclus maculicauda. The sequence goes on from JAUZSU010186691.1 coordinate 12,105, forward strand.
AGCATGCTGAAAAGGGTTAGAGATGTAACACACACACACGATTCCGGTTAATGGGACCACATCGGGACGCAATGGTTTTGGTCCTAATAACCGGCCGGTCCGATTAAACGAACATGCCCTATGTTACAAGACGGGACGTGCTATATAACATATTAAATGTTTATTAAACCTTTA
>JAUZSU010186702.1:0-12277 GCA_034780255.1 Parotocinclus maculicauda
TTGTTAGGAGTCTCTTAGCTCCGCTTTTATCCCCCTTTTGGTTATTTCTCATTATTTCCCCATTCTTATTATACGTCGTGGGGTACACCTATCCCGCATCCTGGGTCCTAATAATAAAAGCTACCTGCTATCGTAACAATTATTCTTTTTTATATAGTCACATTGCTATTATATTATTATATACCCGTGTTTTAATATTATATTGTTTTATTATTTTACCTTTATGTGCTTTTAAAACTTGAATGTCTATGTATTTACTTATGTTGTCTTCCACTGTTTCTTGTCGTAAGAGGTACCACTCAGAATTTCAGTGTATTATGTACAATGACAATAAAGCTCTCTCTCTAACATCTTCTGCATATGTTTATATGATTTTACATTAGAAATTTACTGCAGTTATGTCGAATTCTGACATTCCTGGGATAATCTGTACCCAGCTCCCTGTAATAGTGCACAGAGTATGCATGTCAAAACTACACATTAACTGCATTTAATTTGTTCTCATAACAAATTATTTATCGTCCTGAATTTATTTACCCAGCAAATCCCACTGAACTCTAATGGCACACTTTAAAAAAATGCATATTTTAATATGGTTGCAATAAAATGGTGTTTGAATAAAATAAAATTACTTCTCTTCTTCTGAAGCTACAGTTAAATGTATTCAGGGTACAATATACAGGGATATAAGTGTCCAGTATAAATCCTTTTCAACCTATATTCAATTGAATACACTACAAAGACAAGATATTTAATTTTCAAATAGATAAACTTTATTGTTTTTTTTGCAATTTTTCACTCATTTTAAATTTGATTTTCCAAAAATGTTGGGATGGGGGCATATTTACAACACATATTTACCGCATTTACCACACATCTCTTTTCCTTTTAACACTTAATAAGCTTTTGGACAACTAATTGTTAAAGCTTTGTAGGTGGAATTATTTCCCATTCTTGCTTGATGTACAACTTCAGGTGCTTAACAGTCCGGGGTCTCAGTTGTTGTCTCACTTGTTTCTATTTGACCTGTTCCCCTTGTGGAATGTTCCAAACAGGTGTTTTTTGGTTCATTTGTTCTATAAATACAGTGATACAGCGAGGGAATTAACCAAAAAACAGGATTGCTGAGACTACATCAGAGCTGAGAAAGAGAAAGTAAGAATGCTGTGATGTCTCACCTTCTTGCCACGCAACCGGAGCTTACAAGTCGAGAAGGGAAACCCCTGGTTAGCATGATGGCAAGCTCCTCCCCTCGAAAGCTACAAAAGCTTCATAGAGATACCCTAGGATTTTGTCAAGTCAAGTCAAATTTATTTATATAGCGCTTTTTACAACTCATTGTCTCAAAGCAGCTTTATAATCTTATATTATCATACCATTTGGGACTACTTTTTCTGATGGGGCTGACCTGTCCTACTGGAACCACCATTTCAACAACTATTTTGAAGGTACAAATCGTATATCTTATTTGGGGTTTAACCCTCCTCATTTTGGGATGCGTCGTAGAAGTCTTGGGCTTACTCCACCAGCTTCAGCTAAGTTGCAATGGTCTCAAACTTACTGGATGCCTCCTAGACCTACTTCCATGCCTCGTGGCAGACATGTCATACTTCAGCTTCATGTACCTTCCAGTCCTCAACCTAAGGTATTTTTACCTCGTACACTTCTACTTAAAGATGCTATTATTACCATGGGTGCAGAGGTTAACCCACGTCCCATGTTTGAACATACTCGAAATGGACGACCTTACTCATCAGGGTTGTCAGGGTTGTCTGAGTCACCTTAAAAGTGGAGAGGCATACTCTGTGCCCATCCTTCTGCTTCTGATCGGGGGCCTGGATGTAAGTACTGGCTGGGATTTGTAAGGACTGCTGGGATCTTCCTATAAATAGGTTTTTTATTCAACTTAAGTTTAAGTTGTCTGAGATCATCAAAGACCCTTAGCAACCTTGGAAAATTTCCAACAGGAGCTGTGATAATCATGACATATTTACCCACACCTTATGCCACTCAGCAGCCACTGCAAGTGATCAAGTATCACAATGCGCCAGGAGGACATGCCTTTGGATTCCAGTGAGAAAGCTACGGTGGAAGAGGAAGGGGTAACCAATTGAGGAAACTGAATTGCAGGAAATGAGCCAATAACCTACAGGAATTGTGGAAAAGTTGGGCACTTTGCAAAAACCTGCAGAGCACTGAGAATGAAGCCCTACGGACAGAATCAACAGGGATATCCACAGAATCCACAACACTGCCAGCAATATCTATTAACGCAAAGACAACCAGGAGGAAGAGTCATCAGTCCCTGGCGAGGGAGAGCTGAAGGTTACTAGGGATGCCCAGAGGGTCCAAAGGGGAAAGTATAGTTACTAGTCATCAGGCATAAGCCCAAACAAGAACCCATGCTGCAGATTCAAATAAAAGGGAAGAAGATCCAGATTATGGTAGATACAGGAGCACGTGTTAAACTAGAAGAAGCCTTCTAGCTCTCGTGGTCAAAATGATTTGTAGAGACTATATGATTCTCAGGATGGATGTAGCTTATCCCCATGACAGCCTCAGTTAATCTACAGGTTGGACACCAACAGATTAATCTTCCAATCATAGTGTCAGCAGATATGCCAATAAACCTGCTAGGAAAAGACATATTATGTCAACTTGATTGTGAGATTCTGTGCACCTCAGAAGTTGTTATAATGTCTGGAGTGGAAAAACAACACTCATAAATGCTGATGCAGAGGTATAACGAAGCAAGACAACAGCTACTTATGCAAACAGTGTACTTTCTATAGACAGACTGATAAAGAGATAAACAGAGTCTACCTTCCAAACCAAAGACTGTACAAATATAAACAAATGCACTTTATGTAGAAAGTATAGGAGCAGCATTTAGAGTAAAATATAATGATTATCTAGAGATAGAAGTGTATTAGAACTTAGGGTATTTGGTAGGTGAGGCAGAGCAGCTAGAATATGAAAATATTAAACATTCCCAGGTACCAGTCAGCAGGGATGGAAATTACATTAAAATAAAAACAGTGACAATTGTTTTTTTTGTACCACAGGTAGTGACAATTCCCACAAAGTCTAAAAGTTTGAAAGAAACATACCAAGTGAAAGCAAAGGTTGACCTCAAAGAAGACATGATTTTCAAAACACATTTGGTCTCAACATGACACAGGTGTAGGGCTAATTAAAAGTGTGTAACCAGTTAGAATAAGGAATAGACAAAATTGTTAACCTTTCTATAAGCCCCACTACCAACTGAAAGTAGAGGCCGAGCAAAGTATAGCTGAGACAATATAAGGCTTACATTTACATCTTTTAGCAGATGTTAAATCCAGTGACTTACAATTAATACAGTCTTACAGTCTTAATCTAAGCAATTGTCTAAGTTAAGGGCCTTGTTCAGGGACCCAACTGTGGCAGAGGTGAACCCTGGTCCATAGCCCAGTACCTTAACCGTTATTAAATGTATTATTATTAAATGAGTATTAAAGCAAGAGTATTGAATTAGTAGCAGATATGACATTAAATACAGTATTAAAATCTAATGGTCAAAGGTATTGATTCATGCATGATTTAAGGTTGGTGTATGAAATTAAATATGATTATGCAGCAACAGTTCCAAATCCCCATACTTTGTTGTCAAATGTGATATCGGATTCTTTGTACTTTACTGTGATTGATTTGTGTTCAGCATTCTTTAGTGTACCACTGGCTAAGGTAAGCCAACCTCTATTTGCCTTCACATTTAGGGGCCAGCAGTATTCATACAGCCAAATGCCACCTTTAAATTCTCACCGTATGTGTATAAAATGAGATTAAAAACAGACTTAAGTGATGCATTGATTATAAGTAAAAAGTACTGTGATCCAAAATGTTATGATGATATTTCGATCTGTTCGCCAGGAATCATGTGTCAAGATGAATCATTTGCAGTGCTTAGATGCTTGGCAAACAAAGGACACAAGGCATCTCTGAAAAAGCTCCAGTACCGCACAGACTGAGATATAGAATATAATATATAATATACTGAGATAATAGAATATTTAGCTCAAAAGCTTTTGGGAGAACAAAAGCACGTTTCAAATTAACACATTGAAACAATAGCAAAAATTCCTTAACCTGTGACAGTACGAGCAATTATGAAATTTCTAAGTTTAACAAGCTATTGCACAGATGGGATTGAGTTATATGTGGCAACAGTGGAGCCTCTTTGGAAAATTATGAAGCAGGCAGGCCGCAACTAATTGCACGGCTGCCTTGGACATTCAAGCGACATTTTAAAACATAAAGCAGAAGTTGCAACAATCTCCAGCTTTAAAACTTCCGGATTATTATTAGGTATTTCAGTTTTGTGTTGGCTATGATGGGTCATTTGCCACTGCTGTGCTAATGCAAAATTCAGATACCAGTAGCCTATTACTCATGTAGATTCTCTGAAGTGGAGTTAGCCATGCCACCATGCTACAGAGGTGTTAGTGCAGTTACTTTGATAGATGAAAAGGCTAGTAGTGTAACTATGGGTTATTCATTTTCTAACCCAATGAAATTGGTAAAAAATTCGTAGAAAAAAGGTACATTTGTGCTGACAGGGTTGTCAAGTCAACCTGATATAACATTTAGAGCTTGCAAGAGAGTGAACCACATGAATGTTGGGCTGAGGTAGATCAATACTGTAAATTACACGCAGATTTAAGTCCTACCGAAATACCAAACGCAGATTTAACCCTGTTTGTAGATGGTTACTTCTCTAGAAACAGTGAGGGACCGCATATGTTATAGTGCAAATGCCAGACAAAGGATAGATAGTAGTTAGACATCAGAGTTTTGTCATAAAAATGCAGACATGGTAGTAAGGTTTATGTGCAGGGAGGTGTTCCCTAGATTTGGAATCCCAACAATGATCAATTCAGGCAATGTTAAGACATATGTAGACATGGTAGAGAGCTAATGGTACTTTTAAAGGAAAAATACATAAAATGTGTGATATACTGTAACTAAGTTAAATTGAGTACAACCATTATCCCTAGCGCTAATGGCTAATCGCTTCAGCACTAAAAGAAATACCTACTTAACCCCGCATGGAATGCTTATTGGTTAACCAATACCTGTTCTGCACTTCACAATGTTTCAAAATGGTTGAACATTGGCAGGACTGGAATTAGTGATTAAAAAAATACGTGAAATAAATGACTTAAATATTTAAAGTTATCTTTCAACATGAGAAAGAGAGGAGACTGAGCTTCAGGCGAAACCAGGAGATTGCATGTACGTGGTGGTCTTCAGGAGAAATTGGGCCCAGCCAAGATGAGAAGGACCCAACCGGGTCAAAAGGGCTACAGCCACGGCTGTGCAAAAGGAAGGTACTTCATCCTGGTGCCACTGTGTTCTAGCACAATCATCTGATAAGGAGGGTAAACAACAGATCCTTCAATAGGATACAGGAGAGACAGTTTCACCATCTCCTAGTCCAAAACAATCCTGCACCCAGGTACTTGCTGCAACACTGCAAGACTCAAGCATTGATTCCAGCAGAATGTAAGACCCAACCAAAGCTGCCCGGACAAAGCCAGATCAAGTGACGACTATCCTATAATAGACGATGACATCTCCAAAGGTTGTTCAACAGTTGACCACAATGTTCATGAAGAATCAATGGAATTCAGCCAGGAACATGCCCCATCAGAGTGACAGTCAGCACGACCTCAAAGTGAAGCAGTCCCATTACTGTAACAACATCATCACAATATCATCATCTGGGGCACAAAGAAAAGAAAACTGTAAAAGACTGTGCAGAGCAGCTTGCAGCTCAATTTTTACTAAAATCTTCAGCCTGTCCCTGTCAAAGTCTACAGTGCTATCATGCCTGCAGACCTCCCCCAAGAAATACTCAATAACCAGCTTTAATGGCTGTTGCACTCACACCAGTGGTAATGAAGTATTTTGAAAAACTGTTTACAAGTCACATCATGACATTCCTAACCCCTACTTCTGACCCATACCAATTTGCCTACAAAGCAACAGGTTTTCGGAGGATGCTGTGACCACTGCCCTGAGCCTCAGAGGAACTATGCCTGCCTTCTCTTGGTGGATTTTAGTTCAGATTTTGATACCATCCTTCCCCACTGTCTCATAGGTAAAACTCTGTTTGGACTTCCTCATTCCAAATGTATTTGGATTAAGTACTTTCTATCAGTTCGTTCACAGGGGGCCAGGATTGGCCTCCACTGCTTCAGAGTTCCAGAGGCTCACCAAAATGGCAGATATATATTATAGGGTGCTCTCTACCTACACTGGAGAATCTCCATGGCTCGTACTGTCTCAGGACAGCCAACACCATCCTTAAGGACTTATTTTACCCAGGCCAATCTCTGTTTGAGCCCCTGCCACCAGGCAGATGGTTCAGAGCCATTAAAGTAAAAACAAAAAAAGACTTTAAAATAGTTTCTACCCAACCGGTGCCAGGGCTTTGAATGCTTTTGAAATAAAATTGCCATGTGCCACTCCCAAATAAGTGCAATATAAGTTATTTGTAATATCCACTGTCACCATGCAATATCTACTGCCACTGGGAAATATTTTTCAACTATTTTTATATAAGATTTTTTTCTGTTGCTTTGTCTAATTGTAGTTTTATACCTGCACTGAAAATGCTTGCATTTTACTTTTCATTGTACCTGTTACAATGACAATAAAAAATCTGAATTTGAAATGTTGGATTCATGAATTTAACTGAATAAATGTTCATTTCTGCCTAAAACTTCAATTTTTGGAGGAAATAGATCATGTTAGCAATAGAAAACCCATGGTATTACTACACTAAGCCACAGTGGTATACACAAATTAGTTCTGTGAATTCAGTAGTATGGTATAGAGGTGAGGTCTACATATGTTATCTATTCTCATTTTGATATGTCTGGATGTTGCTTGTTAGAGTGTAGTGGCTCAGACAACCAGATAATTAAAGCACCATTAAAATTGTACAGCTCAGTGGTGTATAAAAGCGTATCCTTTTCTACATAAAATAACTTATTGCATTCGGGATAGCATAGGGTGTTTCCAAGGGGACATGCAGAATTGCATGTCAGATGTCAAATTCAGTAAAAAAAAATAATGGCCATACATTCACTGCATTGTGAACATTGTATAATAAACATTGTATAACTCCCTAGAGCCCCCTAAAACATCAGGAAGGATAAACCAGTGTCTTAAAAACCCTTATGTAAATTAGAGCATCTCTGGGAGACAGGAAAATTATGAAGATGATTGTTTGTCTGCATCATCATCATCTTCTGTCTGTACAGATAACACATCCTCTGTTTTTCACACTTGCATTTTGAAATGTTTCTGCTAATGGGCACTGCATCAAGTTTCCTTAGCTATCCTTTCTCTTCTGCTCTTCCAGTATAGTGACATTTTCTTGGAAAGAGTAAAGGTTTTTTGTCTAGTGATTATTCTGTAGATCTCAATTATCTTAGCATTCATATAAATGAAAAAGTATAGCTTTTAATACAACCCCAAATCAGAAAAAAGTTGGAAAATTAGTAATATACCCACAATGGGTGGAATTTATAGTTGGCCTAGAGTGTTTAATCTCAAGAAATGCAACACTTATGAATTGATTATTCATTTATTCATTATCTTCTGCTGAATCCACATGGAGTCGTGGGCCAGCTGGTGCCCACCCGGTACCTCTGGGAGCAAGGGCAGGAACAACCCTAGATGGAGTGCCAATCCATGAACCCACGACTTTCTTGCTGTGAGGCAGTGGTGCTACCCACCCAGCCACTGTGCTGTCCCCAATATGAAGTGTTAATTTAAAAAAAACCCAGAAACTTTGCTTGTGTGTTATGTTAATTTTACCTAGCTGTAAATGTATCTGTACAAATATCAGTATGTAGATCAGGTGAACCATAGATCATGTCAGATAATTAATGTTTCACCTCTGTTCTCTTGCTACATTTTGATTAATAATTATAATTCGCTCCATTAAACATAACATGATTATGATTATTTGAGTAACACTGACAGTAAAGATAATTATTATAGATAATTACAGTTTATATTAAATTTGTAATCAGACTGTAATCAAGATAAGATTAAGTAATCAAGACTTGATCTAGTGTATAAACACACTCTGATCAGCTTGAATTCAGGTAGAAACATGCATCAGTTATTCAAAAGGAAATGTTGCAAGTTTATAAAACCAGTACAAGATACTGTTCCATATCACGAACCAGGTTAAAATATTGAAAAATAAAGACAATTATGTGATTTTATTCCTGTATATCCTAATAGTTTGTTTGAATCATATTTTTGCACTTAAAATACGTATTTGTGTGTGTGTGTTAGTGTGTGCTTGATTAAAACAAACTATTGTGATATACAAGAAATAAAATCACATAATTGTCCCACTGTATGTATTATATATTTCAATATTTTGTTCCCAGGAAATGGTGAATTTACAGAAATTGCAGGGAGTCAGTTCTTCAGCATTGATTGTAAGACTCTTGTAAGAGTTCACTCAGATAATGTGGTTTCAGACCATGTAGAGCTTTATATGTTACAAGAAGTAATGTGTTATTAATGTGAAATTTAGCTGGTAACCAATATAGAAATTCCAGAACAGAACTGTCTAGTTTCTAGAACTCTAGTATTCTAGAACTGAATTGTCTAGTTGTAGTTAGCACTTGAGCTGCTGCATTCTGCACTATTTGAGTTTATTTACAGATTTACTAGAGTATCCATCAAGTCAAGCGCAAAGCAGTAAAGCGGTACAATAATCCAATCTCGAGGTTTAATATGCATAAACCAGTTTTTTCGCATCTTGGACAGAAATAATATTTTATAAGAATCTGAAGAGATAAGGTAGATTTGAAATTGGTTTATTATTCTACAGCGCACAACAGTCACAAGCTTTTTAATAATAACAGCACACAAAGCACATAACCAAAGGTAACAGATGAATATAAAATAATAAGCAGTGGCTCTGTAATACTGGGTATTAATTATTTAAGTAAATGTGCAGAAATTATATTTAATGAACGTTTAAGAATTAGTAATTGTGGTAAAAGATTATAGTCTCGATTTACAGCTAATTACACAAACCACACATACAAAAGACAATCTTATCGTCATGAAGTCCTTACTAATAATATTAGGCAGAACAAAAGAGTCACTTTCTATGTTTATATTTAATCTGGAGACTGTATTAAAGCGAAATCTGGGATTATTCTTATTATTATCTGTAATTGAGGACATATATGCGGCTTTGGCATTGGTAAACACCTGTTTAAATCTGCCATGCTATCCCTCCAAGCCATCTTAAATACCTCCAATTTATGTTGCCGCATACTAAACTCCGAGCTGTTTGCTTTAAGGTACTTATGTGGTCATTATGCCATGGCCAATGGTATGATTTCCCTTATCTGTTTTCAACTGTAGAACCAACACAATGCTTTAGGAGGCAGGAATAAAACGCATGCACTGCTCTTCATGTTTTCCAGACATGAATCCCATGCTTGGGATGTACTGAGCAAACCGTCCATTAACTCCCATGACACTCCTTGTAATGAAGCTGGATGCTGAAAGCTGGAAGTTGCCCTGGAGCAAGAGCGGCAGAGGATCCCACAACAACTGGTGGACAATCTGATCCTGTTCATGCTCTATCACAGTGTGACCATACTGAACAGTCAATGTGGGGCAATCTCATCCAGTTTAACATGTTTCTGTTCACCCCATGAATATGTCCCTTGCTACTCAATCTCAAACAACTTTCTTTTAATTTGCTTTTCTAATGATCTTGTTTAATGAAATGAAATCAAATGCATATTTTTTAATCACTTCATATTAACTTTGATCACTATTATGAAATAGTGATCAGAAACCAAATCACTTTCTGGAAAACAAAAAAAAAGTATGCTTACAGCGGTGGGTTGGTGATAGGGCTTGGTATGCTGTAGCTGACAAATACACTTTTTGATTACAGTGAAAAGTTAAAAAAAAAAGTCACAGAAAAAAATGTGAGGAAAGGCTGTAGATAGATTAAGTCGAATATAGACTATCAGCGAAAAATATTATTAATAAAAGAAAACTATTAAGTACTGTCATTAAAATTCTGTAACGATTAGAAAAATTTAATCGGGAATAACAACTGCTAAAAAGTAAAAAGCTGCTAAACAGTTATAAACAGCATGTACACTATGCTGAATCACAGTTGCCAGATCTGTATCCACATGTATGTATCTATGTATGGACAGTATGTACATAGTAGTAGAGGGTGAGTTAATCATGTTTGCATAACTGAAATTTTGATGAGTGAGAGTTGCTGTGCTTCAGATAGTCAGACATGTTTGTAATGCTATTTGTCAAAGTAGCTATGGCAACTGAGGCCTTTCTTTGGTAGACAAACTTTAATTTAAATTATTTGGCAGACGTCCTTATTTAGAGTGACGTACAATTAATACAGTCTTACATCCAAGCAATTGTGGGTTAAGGGATTTGTCCAGGGGGAGAGGTGGCATTTGAACCCTGGACCTTTTGGTTCATTGTACAGTACCTTAACCACTAGGCCACCACAGTCCTGTGGTAGTTATGAGCAAAGAATGTACAGACAGCTTTTTTCTCAAAAGGCTGAGACGTTGAGCCAATATATCATGCACACTCTGAGGTAAAGGCTAATGGTTTCTGCCCCTTTTTTCTCTCCTTAGTATTGTTTTCTAGTCTGCTTTAATTTATGATTCCTCTTTTCATCTCTGTCCTGTCAACTTTTTTTCTGAAACTGTGACAACTTTGCTTGTGATATTGTGATAAGACTAAAAAAACTCAATGCTCATCAAATCACCCGTCTATTCAGCAACCTTCCAGATGCAGCACTAATGCTGATATCTGTTTAATTAGCTGTATATCAGGGCTAGAATATTTTACCCTAATCACTACTACTGAACTGTCCTCACTGATCAGCTCGTCTAAGTCATCAACATGTTTATTAGATCCAATTTCTAAATATTTACTCAAATAATTAATACAAAGTATTATAGAACCAATGCTTATTATTTTTTATTCATCCCTACCTGTGGTTATGTGCCAAAATCCTTGAAATGTGCTGTAATCAAAACTCTGAAATAAAAAAGCCAATCTTGGCCCTTGTGTTCTGTCTAATTATAGACCAATTTCAAATTGACCATTCTTTTCCAAAATATCAGAAAAAGATGTCTATCAGTTAGCTCTGTGGTTACTTCCAAAGTAACTGTATTTATGAAACAATTTAGTCAAGTTATTTAGTTTAGGATTCAGGCCCCATCATAGTACTGAAACAGCATTAATAATTACTTAAGGATTAGGCAAAGACTGTGTTTTTTTTTTTGTTCTTAGATTTAAGTGCAGCATTTGACACTATAGATCATGATATCTTACTGATTAGGCTAGGAAATAGGTATATAGGGACTATAGGTATTAGGGGATTGGCAACTTCTGTCCTAAATCTAGATGGCTGTTTGATAACGCCCAGTTCAGCTATAGAAAACGTAGGTGTTGCATTTGATTCAAATCTGTCCCTTGACGTGAATATAACAACATTACAAATTGCTTTCTTTCAGCTAAGAAAATATTTCTAATCTTAGTCATGTATTTTCTTTTCAAGATGCTGAGAAACTGGTTCATGCATTTTTAACCTCAAGGTTGGATTTTTGTGCTTTTCTTGCTGTATGCTTTAGTAAATCTCTAAAGAAACTTCAACTAGTGCAGAATGCAGCAGCTCGAGTACTAACTAAAACTAGAAAATTTGATCATATTAGTCCTGTTATTTTGTCTCTACACTGGTTACCAGTTAAATTTCAAATTGATTATAAAATACTTATTGTAACATATAAAGCTCTACATGGTCTGGCCCCATATTATATTGGTAAACTCCCACAGTCCAGCTGATCTACTTCATTCACAAGGTGCAGGACTTATTTCAGATCCTAGAATTTAAAAAGTCACAGCAGGGGGAAAATCTTTCTCATACTTGAACCCCCCACTCTCTCCCCCCACCCCCGCTATGAAATAAACTTTATTTTGAGATTCAGAGACTCCAAATTTTAAGTCTAGGCTGAAAACATTCTTATTTACATAGGCATTTGGTTAGATTTAGACTGGAACACAAGGCTCAGGTTGGCTCTTGCCTCTTGGCTCCTCTTTCTAGCTATGCTGCTATAGTTAATGCTGCTGGAGTTTCATGCTGCACCTGGCCTCAGTGATTGCTAATAAACTCTGTGCTCCTTACCCATGA
>JAUZSU010186713.1:0-12277 GCA_034780255.1 Parotocinclus maculicauda
AATTAGTGTTACGAGATGTGGAGGTTAGTAGTAGGACCCAAGTATGCGGGATAGACGGAATCCCACGATGTATAATAATAATGGGAAAATATTTAGAAAAACTAAAAGGGGATTAAGAGCGAAACGAAAGCTAAATAGCAGGAGAAGCAGCTGTTCGTAATCAGGTCGTAAATTGGACACTGGATTTAAGCCGCCTTACCAATTGCTCTATAATGGCCACCGGCGAGGACGGCCGAATGCTCCGGGGCGAAGTTAGGAACCCTAACACTGAGTATCCTTTTATCTGGGTGGCGTTTAAACAATAATTTGTTTTTATCTGCAGACTCAGTTTTTTAATTTCTGTTAACCCTTGTGGAGCATCATTACTTACTTGAGCAACAAGAATACCAACCTGGGTGGCAGGAATCCACAAAGCTGTAGATAATCTTTGTGAGCATTATCAGGATCATTTCTGGCAAGATAACATACCGAAAAAAACTACTTTACAACTTCATAGATTGATTCCATCTGTCAATTAAATCAAGGTTTTATTGTAATCATTAAGTCCAAATTCAGGGTCTATTAGTAGGGCAAGCTGTCTATCAAACTATGGTATTGTCTTGTCATTCTTTGTGCAATTGTAGACATGGACTAACAGCTGCACAAAATCCTTCCATATCCATTTGTACTCTTCTTGGAGCATTCCCAACTTGTCAAAATGCATTCTGTTTATCCTCTCTGCAGGATTTCCATTTGCACAGCATAAACTTGTATGAATTCATATGCACTGTCCATAGCCATATGTACATTTTAGGCAAGATCAGCTAGGAAGAGGATTAAGCCCACACTGTTTCCATAAATTATATCCTTGTTTAAAATAAGTTGGTCTCTGGCTCTCAACAGCAAAAGTACCTCTGTCTTGCCTTGTAAGACAATCTTCTACATAGGTTAGGACAAAGAGAGTACAGCTGACTGCTGGATGACATGGATATGGAGGTTTAATCCAGAAATCAGGTCTGTGTAATTGAACACAGCAGGCATAACGTTTCCATCCAAGGTAAAACATCCAACAAATGTAGGAGAATAATCTACAAGATCAGAAGACGAGTGTAATACATCTAATGCCTTACAGTTTCTGGCAGTATTAATCTTTGGCTATTTCTGTCCCTCTATGAAGAGAAAGATATTCAACATAAATATCATTCAAATGCCTCCATATCATTCTATCATTGCCTTTTCCACTTATCCTTGTCAGGGTCAGGAAAGAGCTGGTGCCTAACCAGCAACACAGGGTGCAAAGCAGGAAAAAACCCTAGACAGGGTGCTAATCCATCGAAGGGCACGCATACACACAACATAAAGGTGCACATTGGAAACACCAATTAACACAATTAACCCTTGGAATGTGGGAGGAAACCAGAGTACCCAGATAAAAACCAAGCACACATGGGGAGAACAGGCAAACTCCACACGGGCAGGGCCCAGGGTCAGGATCAAACCAGAGATCTTGGAGTTGTAAGACGAAGGTGCTAATAACTGCACCAACGTACCATCCCATCTGCAAGAACTTGAATAAAAAAACAAACAAAAAAAAAAAACCCCTACCACATAATGCATTTTGGAAAATAAATATTTGTTTGTCATATTTGTTTTCTGGGGTAAAACAATATCACCAAACAACACAACATTTCTTTCAGATTCACACTTCCCATACATTTTTCCTGATGATTTGTAAAGCTTTGTGGCATACTGTTCAATTACAGAAAACCACAAAACTATCTTGTGTCTGTCTTTCTATTTTCCACTCAATCCAATCCAGGGTCCCAGGGAGATGGGGCTAATTAGTAGAACAGAAAACAGAGCAGCAACCCTAGACAGGGCACCAATCCATCCACCAATCCACTGCACTTATGCACACATTGACACTAATATATATTAACAAAATGTAAATTAAAAAAATGCTTAATGAACATTTTTCCTAAGGAATTCTATGGGTGCTATATGAAGTTTTGATAAAAGTGGTTATTTCTCAATGAGGAATTCTTTTTCAAATTTCTGTTGAATTTTTTCAATATGAGATTAAGCTAATTCACCTTAGTTAATTAATTCCTTATAACCCTTTATATTAAGTGTACAAATAAATCGTTTTTCAAATAGCAGTGTGGACATTTAGAGACGGAAAACACACAGAAAAGTTAGCAAAGACTGTTAAACGGCTACTATTAGCACACCGACATAATAAAGTGAATTTCCTTAACTGACTGGAAATATTTGAAAGCACATGTTACTTTATTATGCGTATGCTGTAGTGTTAAGATTTTAAACTTCACTGTAATTGAGGATAAAATATGTTTAATATATAAAATATAAATATATTAAATTAATATATTAGTAAAATATATTATGATTTTAGGGTTAGAGTTTAAGCAGTTAAGGAGGCTGGGAGCCACAATGGGGGATGGTAAAGGGACATTTTGGCAAACAAATTATCCTAATTTCACACCTGCCACTGACTCCATCTATAGTCGGGTGAATGATGGATTGCAGGGAGGGAGAGGCAATCCAAAAGAAATGCCTTCTACTTGCCCTTTTCATGGATATGATAAAGGAATAAAGGAGGGATGGAAAACTCTGCTTAAGAATATAATTAACTGGGATCTGTGTGGAATTGAGTATGATCTGTGCAGCACAGATAAAAACAACAATAACAGCATATAAACATCTCCAACTACAGTGCTATACTGTAAGAGACTAGGTGAATTCTGATGTGCAATGTATTTGTAAACAGACATGAACACAAAGTAAACATAGATGTCATCTTAAACTAACTGACTTTCTCCTTTTGCCTTAAAATTCTCTCACTAGTTAAAAAAACACGTACGAAGTTTTTATCTTGACATGTTTCCTTGGCTTTCGTTTTCCCCTCTCCCTTTTTCTGCCTCTTCTTGTTGGTCGCACATCTTCCCTTAAAGACAGAAATTGAAAAGCTGAGTTAGTCTGAAGTTCAGTGCAACAGATACAACCCTGTGCTAAATAGTGTCATGGCCATTGCTGCAAATAGGGCTGATACTTCAAAATGACTGACTTAGGTATCATGTGACTTTCATTCTTTATTCCTGCTTTCAGGAGCCCTTGAGAGGCCAGTGGCCTAATTAAGCAATGAAATGAGTGTTCTGTTTCTCAAGTCAGGAGGAGTTCTGGGCCCTGTCTCACATCCAGCTTAGTAGACACAGGCCAGCTGGACACACACAAACAGACACACACAGCAAATCAGAAGCGCTAAGGCTTTCTGACTTCCAGCTTCACTGTCAAGTTCAGCAAGTTCATTGTTAAGGGCTTCAACCATTCCTATTCACTAAAGGTAATACTCTGGAAGACCAATATTGAATTAACATAATAGCAACTCTATGAACATGACAGCACACTGGAATACTCCATAATTTAAAAATGAAGATAATAAATAGGGAGAAACTAAAAATAGAATAGCTATGTATTTTAAGTGATGTAAAAAGGAATGGCAGTTATTATAAAGTGCCTTTACTGTTCCAACTGTTTTTGGAATTTGTTGCAGTCCTGAACTGCAGGAATGGATTATTTTACCAACTGAAAGAATGCTGGCAAAGCAATTAAAAAAAAAAAAATTTTTTTACTTACAATTCCCATACCATCCCAACTTTTTCTGATTTAGCGTTTTAATTAAACATACCAAACGTGGATGATGTATTGAACTTAACACTTTTGATTAGCCTACAGCATACTATACCATAATATTTCACCTGTAATCCTATTTATTACCAAGTCTATTTATGGTCATGAACGAGGTGAAACTCCTAGTTTAAGCTAATAGTCTAAAAACAAAAAAGAAATTAATTAGGGACCTCATAAGAATAAGTGAGTACAATCGTGTTTGGGAGTTTGTAAATACTTTAGAAGCTTTTGTATTTTTGCATAAGTATGGCCTAAACCATTTTCGAATTTCCACAATTCTAAAAGTACATAAAGAGAACCAAATTGAACCAAATATAAATAAAACGGTAACTAAATAATATGGGAATTGATTTAAGAAAAATGATCCAATATTGCATATCAATGAGTGGCAAAAGTATGTGAACCTTTGCTTTCAGTATCCAGTGTGACCATGCTGTGCAGCAATAACTGCAACAAAATGTTTCTGGTAACTGCTCATCAGTTATGCACATCCACAAGGAGAAGTTTTAGAAAAATAGACCCAAATATAGGCCGTTTTGTTTGCACTGTAATACATTTCCACAAAAGTGTTAAGACAATATATCCCTGTTCTTTAAATACAAGAGGGTGCCCACTCGTAAATGCCTGTGAGCCCATCAATTGAAAACACCACTCTATTTTCACCAGCTGCCAAGCCTAAACGTTCACAAACTTTTCATATTGGTGCCAAATTACCAAGTACAATATGTTTAACTGTATGCTCTTTATCTTTTTAGGAAAAGTGTGAAATTATGATCATATTTATACCAAAATGTTGCAAATCCTAAGGGATTCACAACAATTTAAGCACCACTATAAAACATATACATATCATGGGTGCAAAATAACCTGCAAGCACTGCTGTTGCTTGCATGAATCTGTGAAAGACATTTGCTTTTAAATTCTGGACAAGGCAAAGGCTGACTGGCCTATTGATGTCTGTATGCCATGGCAACACGTGCACAATCTGTAAAGAATACAGATAATTCCTAACAAAATATGCTCTGCTTGCTAATTTTATTAGTTTAATGCTATATAATAGGTCATAATTCTTCCTATTATTAATGAAGTAGGGTAAATAAGAAAAACATTAAATGCTCAATTACAGATCTAATTCCATTAAACACAAAATGGGAGAATCCTATTGAGTTCATTTTTATTTCCAGACACACTTATCCAGAGGTTCTGTGTAACAACGTACAATCCAAGCAAATAAGGCCAGAAATTGAACTTTCACCCTCAACCCTCTTGTCAGTCGTCTCATTGAAGGCCATCACTGAAGTAAGTCAACATTAATAATCACCGGCTTTTTAATTAGGTTTAAGGTATAACTCGATGTTAATGTCTTTGGCACTGCAATATATAAACCTTTGTAAAAGTTTGTTGTGTTGAATTTCTAAATTAAAATACGCATTTTGTGTAAAGTTTCAGACTTGACAGGGCTTAATCCAAGTAAGGTGTTAACAGAGATCTAAAACTAATTGTCTATAAAAAAAATATCTAAAGGTTTCTGCCTGCAATTTTCAGTGCCAAAATCTAAATAAGGAATATAAATTAAAGGGAGCTGTTTAAGTCAAGACAACAACTGGGAGAAAAAACTGGCAGAATCTGGGCAGGTATGCAAAGCAAAGCCCTCACACCATGGGCTTTTTTTACTGGTACAGGAGTACTGGTGTAGTGACCCAATGTGCTGGTTAACTAAACAGGGTCTGCAAGGGTCCTCTGAACAAAACATTACTTACATAAACCAGTGCCACTCTGAATCAAGTGAAAGAAGAGAAGCCATTTAAGAAAGTCTTCTCAACACTAGAAATGAGAAATTATGCGTGGATGAAGAGAAGAATAGATTCTGCTATATATCAACCATTAAATTCATACAAGCCAATATCTCACAGAAGGTGAAAAAATGTTTTGTATAAAACTATACATTTTTCATATATTGTACAGGCTGTTTTAGCTTTATAAGACATAAGAAGTAACAGCTTAAATACACCTGTTTTGAATGATACTGAGGCCACAATAACAGAGCAAAGGGTTGTTTGAGCTTCTTAAGATCATAAAATTGCATATGTACCCACCCTAACAAAATCATACTTGTAGTAGAGAAAAAACAAATGGCCAAAGTACCTGGCATATACCCCTGGGGAACAATTTTATAGAGGTTTAACTCGCTGGAGTCAAATTGACCCCAAGGAAAAAGATAACAGATGTGCTAAGCATGATGAATGCTAGATGGCCCAGAAATATTTCTTAACTATTGTTCTACAAGGAAGCCTGGGAAAAAAGTCCAGCAGCAAGAACAAAAAGACTGACAGCTGGCACTGTGATGCTAAAAATTAACAGGATTCTCAAGCTATTTCAAATTTTTTTAACATGCCAAATGTAATCATTTATATCTTAGCAAGTTCAGTAAACAAACAGCAATTATGCTGTTACATCTTTTAATAAAAAAAACAAATCATGTAATATAATCAGCTGTGCCCAAACCTTGTATAAATATATAACATTAAAATAATGTTAGGCAATATCAATACTTGCCAGATAAAATTGTTTAAGTATGAAGTAAGCAGGGTTTTGTCACAACTATGTCACAATCTAAAACGTACATACACACACAGACAAAGGCTCATCAGTTACCTTTTTGGCTCTACATGAAGAGCTGCCTTTAACCTAAAAAAAATAAAAGATTAAGAAATTAAGTTAAGATGCATTCACATGGGAAGCGCTCAATTTTCATTCCCCCTGGACAAAAATGATTTTGTACTAAATGTCTGGAACAGTTTATTCTGATATTTTGACCCGTGTGTATGGGTTGTTTAAATATTTGTTCATAAATATATCAACTGTTCAGAAATGTTTACTATTTTGCATTTAGAAACAAAATACAATATAATTTGGCTAAATAACTTTGATTAAATATACAAACTCGGTGTATTTTATCAAATGTGCCAAAATATGCAAATTATTTACAGCCCAAACCTACTAATTCTTCTACTGGGCATAAAGTGCATTACTGAGGCTCTACCAAGCTATTATATTATTACTTAAACAGCCAATTTGTAAAATTAGCATCAGGTCAATTAGGACTCTACAATATTGTATTTGCTTTAGACTTGAGTGTGTATTTTTAAGGTTTCAAATAAATATATTTAAATAATGCAGCCCTAATTCTTGCATGAATTATTGTTCTGCTGCACTTGCAGCCTTAGGAGTATGAATCGGTAGGCCTAACGTTAAATAAACAGACCATACAAAACATAAGCCTGGACAAAAAAATAAATACTCACACCCACTAATCATCATTCCTTATTGTTCAGTGTCAATTATTTGCATATCTGGATGATTGTAACTTAAACCTGGATCATAGTTTTTGTTCAATCTCATGTGTGTATATAAAATATCTGAACCCATATATATATAGTGTTGTGAGTCAGAAAGCCACAGGTTGGCAAAAGTTTATTATCACATTTGAGATGGCACGAGGTTTTCAAATAAGGTTTACTCTCACTGTAAATGATGTAAATGTTAGCAAGGAAATAGAATTCCTCTAGTGTAGACACAACCAAGGTTTAGCAGAACAGAACATACTACTTAAAATTGGATTCAACATGGCGGTTAACAGGACTAAATGGAGTTGCCTTCACAGTGTGCGACTGCTCCAGTTAAGTACAATGTTGAGAAAAACTTGGTGGGTTAATGGTGTGAGTGACAGCTCCAGCATGGTGAGCTGCAGGCTATACATGGCAGTCTCATTTTACAATAGAAGAAAATCATTAGATCCAAATGTAAATGGACTTACTGAGCGCTCAGTTCCACCCCTGACCCTAATCCTAAACCCTGGTCCCTGAAAGAGCTTTTGATCTGAATTGCACAATGACCTGATAAAGAGCCAATACAGAGAGCTTGGCAGGACACCAAGGGGCTTTTGGGGCTAACTCTGCCTTTTGGGTATAGCTTTGTTTTGTACTGGATGCAAACAGGCCCCCATGGGGACACAAGGTATTTATCAGTGTTTCAAAGTTTGATGGTAAGTGACCACACTGAACTTTGAGTTAATAGAATGGAATATGAACTTTTTACTTGGAACTGAATTGAGTAATATGATATTTTAGACATTTTTTGCATTTAGCAGTTCAATATGATACAAAAATATAAGTAAATGAGAGTGTGTCATAGGTTAATGAATATACTTAATATAAGGATGTGTACATGCATTTGTATGCGTGGCTTACCTGCACTCACACTGACTATGTTCTAAGAAGGTGAGCTGCACAAGTTCATGATTCATGTACGTAGTTTTCATAAGCTGTGGAGGTAAATCATGGTGGTCAAGAATTATCGCTAAGACACATAGCCATCCTCTCACGCTCACTCACACACTCACACACACAGCTCTGCATAGTAATGCCTCTATCTTTAATCCTTCAATCTCTCAAAACAGTACGTGACTCCATCAGTGATGTCCATTACAAAGAAGACTTCATCCAGCCCTTTCTAAATATGTATGACTGCCTCATGCTGTGTGAGCTTACATGTCTTTTTTCAGCCACATTTGTTTCCGGCATACTGAGTTAGATTTCACATTGTGTACAGTTGGCATGTGAGTGCATGTAACATAGTTTAATTATAAGCTGTATTCTTAGTATCCATGTTTAATGTCAGTGTGTGTTTCAAATATTACTTGGCTTAAATAGTATGTAAACATAAATAATAAAAAACACATAAAAACAGGAAAGTCTTCTAGTTATAGGAGTAGGGTCATAATCTTTTAAACATTTCATCAGGAACATTTCATCAGTTTTTGACGCACCAAAAGTGAAGGCACCATGTATGCAATATTGGAATATCCAACTACAAAGGAAAAGATACAACCCCAAAAAAGATGGGACAGTATGGAAAATGCAAATAAAAAAAAAAAAGATTCTTAAGCTTACTGTAACATTTATGCCATTGCAGATGGTATGAATGTTTTCTTTAGGCAACTTCATTTCATTTGTGACTAAATATCCATTACTGCATTTCAGGCCTGCAACACATTCCCAAAAAGTTGGGATGGTAAAGTATTTACCACTTTGTAATGTTGCAATTTCTTCTCAGAGCACTTAGATGTTTTGGCAAAGCAATTAAGTGTTTTAACCAAGTGAACAAGTATTTCAGGTGTTATTTTGTCCCATTCTTCCTGTAAACATGCCTTAAGATGTGCAACAGTATGAGGTCAACAATGTTGCATTGTTTGTTTCAATTCTCCACACATTCTCTGCAGACAGTCCAGTTAACTACCCATACATTGTTTTTCTGCAGCCATGCTTTTGTTATGTGTGACGAAAAGTCATTTATTTTAAGTTGCATTTTTGATACTTCCCAACGTTTTGGAGTTGCACTGTGTTGGCACACCTACATTATATGTATACTCCTTATGCACTTAGTCAAGTACAATAGAAGTTGTTTTTTTCTGATTGAAACCCTGCTCTGGAAATGCATAGTTTGTCTATCAGTAAGGTAAGCCATCGTCGGACCACCACTGACTAGATGATATCTGAGTTTTTTTTTCAGTGCTATTGTGTGATGGTTTTGTGTTCAAAATGTGTGAAACTTTGTAGCGCAGAATTTATAAGTTACTGTTGGCCAGAAGGGCCATAGTTAAAGTCCCACCAGCCTCCAACTGTTGTGCCCTTAAAAAGACCCTTAACCAACAACTGCTTGCATTATACATTGTAAGGTGGTATCTGTTGTAAGTTTGCTAAATGCCCATATGTGTAAATGACTAAATATGGTATATAACATGTAGCACAGACTACATCCAGATTTGTTTAGAATATTTAAAATTTTAAAAAACATATCATGGACATTAAGCAATGCATACCTGTACTGAGAATATGAGAAATAAGGAAGAACAGAAAGTAGGTCAGTGAAATAACTAGTGTCCATTAAAACTTCAATAATACACAGTCAATTATGTACCATAGTTATCTTACCATGTATTTTTGGACAAAGTCCACTTGTAGATTTGTAGATGAAATAGCTCATCAGCATCACTGATGGCACAGACCGACTAGTGAATTTGAGAATTGTCCTGTTTTTTTCCATTCTTATTTAGGATAAGTTTTATTAGTGGTTGATCATGGGGTTTAAACAGCCTGGTTTAACAATTACAACTTGACATGTGGTAAAGGGATGACAAGTATTTTTGTAATAGTGTGTGTTCACTGTTCAGTCACAATAGCCTGTGTGTGTGTTTGTGCGTGTGGTGGGTACCTCCATGGTGAGTGTTTCTGTGTGTGAGGGCACACATTCGAGAGCTTCATCACCACAGCAGCCACCACAACGCCTCAGTGATACATACGATGGCAGGAAGAGGTGATGCGTCTTCCATGGGAACTCCTGCCACACCTCCACCAGTGTTTGCCTGGGCTGGCAGCCACTTCTCTGATACACATCCAACCATCTAACCACTGAGAGAATGATAGAGATGACAAAGTTAGAGTGCGCGCAATCTTTAAACATGCGATAAGCATTAGCAGAGTATGTCCTTACTACCAAATACAGGCCGTCTGACCACAGTCTTTTGAGTCAATAAAACAAAAAGCCCCTTGCTGCCAAATAGTTGAGGTTTTGTGTAAAACTGTGAAGAATGTAACTGTATGAGAAATGTTTTTCATCTGAATTCCAAAGTTACAGATGTTCCTGTGTACAGTAGTAGAACTCTGCAGTAGCACACCAAAACCTAACAAAAACCCACTCTCCTACATGAATCTGTGACTTTACTCTTACTTTTAATGTTGTTATTGTTTTCTCTAATTATTAACTAGTGGTCTAGCTGTTTTCAAACTGTATTTCAGTGCATTTCTTAATTAAGTGCAATAATTCTCCACTTGTACTCATCTTGGACTACATACAGACACTGATAGAAGGCAAACTGATATGTTAGTAGTAGAAGTAGCCAGAGGAGTGTCTTGGACACTGTTGAAAATAAGTAACCTTTCCTTAAAACAACTTGCATGTTAAAAACAAATTAAACTCCAAGCCAACTGGGTTTAATAGATGAGAGCATTGTACATGTACCTTGTCCTGATTTGTGACTCTCTGTGGGCTTCCAAGTAGCTAGCTGTAAGAGAAAACAGAAACAGGAAGACAAAACATAAAGTACGTATCGACACAGCAAAAACGGCATGTATGCATTCCGTTTCATGGTGAAATAAAATTGCATTCACTGTGTACTAAAAATATTGCAGGAAGGAATTCCGTTGTTTTGATTCAGAGGTAGTACATCTAGTAATGTTGACGCTAATATTCATGCACTCTAAGGTTTGGTACAACTGTGAAAAGATAAATAGCTAAAGCCTAAGAAGTTTCTTCTCCTACCAAATTATGTGTGGTTACTAGTCTAACGTCACTCAAATTAAACTAAATAGCAAATGGGTACATATTTGAGGTGTCTGTAATCAAACTGAATTTCTAGTTCAGTTTGAGACTGGATTACAAGTTAATTAATGAACTGTAATAGTATTTAGTTGATCAGAAAGTAGAGTGAAACATTGTCGCAGAGAGAGTGGAAATAATGTGTGGTTCTGTGGTTAAGGCTCTGGACTACTAATTAAAATGCTGTTAGTTCACATAGCTTCATCACTCTGCCACCGATGGCTATTGAGTCAGACCCCTTAACCTTTCATCCTCAGCTCAGTTTCAAGTCACTTTGGATATGGGCATCTTCTAAATTATATAAATGTAATTTATTAACTTTTTCATAGAACTGCTCCATGAATTAAAACTGACATTCATAAAATAATCTTCTATTTATTGCAAATACAAAAATGGTGGTAGGAGGCTAATTTAGAGTAACAAGGTGAACTAAATAAATGAATCAACAATAATGGGATTTCAAACAAGTGATATTCAGCACATAATGTCATTAAACAAATCAATGAATCAGGAGGAAGTTCAATGTGAAAAAGGTAATAGTGAAAGCATATGATGAACAAAAGCATTTTAATTCCTCAGAGGGCACTACGTCATCAATAGCTGATAGAACCACATGGGAAAGGGATTACTTTGGTGAACATTTGTCATGCCCTACAATACGGTGTTGCATTCCCAAATGAGACTTAAAACTTTACTGTGCAAAAAAAGAAGCCTTGGGTTAACCACGTCCAGAAGTGGTGTTGACTTCTCTGGGCTAGGAGGCATCTGGGAGTGATCATCACACAGTGGAAACATGTATTGTACCATGACAAATCAGTATTCCAGTATATTTTTGGAAGAAATGGACACTGTGCTCCAGATCACAGTTAGAAAGGGTCATCCAGACTTATCAACAAAACGTCCTAAAGCCAGGGTCTGTCATGTTATTGGGCTGTCAGTGCAATTAGGAAAGGTAATTAACACTTATGTTATTGTAGCATTAATGCAGAAAAGGATCTGTTCCAGGGACATCCATTTTCAACAAACAATGCAAAGCAAAACAGAACAGGACTAAAATATGCAAATCCATTCCAATCTTTTCTCACACACACACACACACACACACACACACACACACACACACACACACACACACACACACACACACACACAC
>JAUZSU010186724.1:0-12277 GCA_034780255.1 Parotocinclus maculicauda
TTTCCCACACTTCAGTCAATGCAGGCCCATCCATCTCAAGACCAGCTGGACACTAGAAGGCACTGCAATGCCCAGAGCTACAGCAGACCCTGAGAAAGTGATGCCCTCTTGGCCCTTTTGGCGAGCCCAGAAGGGAGTGAGAGAATTGAAGCAGGAGTTCGAACAAGCACAGAGTGATGTAGTTTGTTGTCATGTATGTCTCAATGTACAAATGGTGTGGAAAGAGAATTTATTCTAGAATAAAGTGTTGCAAAAAATTATAGCATTTTCAAGTTTCAACAATAATAATGTTTGTCTCATAGCCTCAAACTCTACAGACTGTAAAACTTTATTTGGATCATGGTATGGTACAACAGAACTTACACAACCCACACCTGACTCTCATCTGATTAACTCCATAGTGTCACACCTTTTCCATGTTTAACCTGGCTTCATTGGCCAGGGCCAAAGGGACTCTGGAGAAGACAGGGTGCAGGCATGACCATGCTCTGAATGGGACGGCTGCAGGACTGGGTAGGGAATGCTTTATCTATTTATCTCTCGACCTACTGGGATTCAAATGTTGGGACAGCATGGAAAATGAAAAAAGAAATAAATTAAAATCCGGATATTTCATGCTTTGACTGGTCAACTTAATTTCTTTTGTTAATAAACATCCATCACATCTATTTCAGGCCTGCAGCACATTCGAAAAAAAAAACAAAAAAAAAAAACGTGGGACCACTTAGCAATATTGCCAATCCTTCTCACAACACTTAAAAGACGTTTCGGCACTAAGGATAGGAAGCGATTTGTGTTTGAAGTGTTACTTTGTTTTCATTAAAAAAAAAGAGGTTGGCAACCCAGCATGTGGTTTTGCATTGTCTTGTTGAAAGCTGCATGGACATCCCTGGAAAAAGATGTCGTCTTCAAGGCATAAATGCACTTTTCCAAGACCACTGACAAAGCCCCATACCAACGCAGACCCTTGCTTTTGGACTTGTTCCTGATAACAGTGTGCTTTGGTCCAACGTACATGGTATAATTTTTCCAAGAACGTTCTGGAAAACGGAACCATCTGAGGTAAGGCTATTAAAAGTTTGCTGGTGCTAAAAGGAGGATTAAGAGCAAGAGGGAAAGCCAGTGGAAAGACACATGAGGCGGAGAGAGGAAGGAACCATGTGGAATATGTAGAGCAAAAGCTTGACAGCAGAGGGTGTGGAATAACAATAGAGAGAGGAACATCAGGGTGGCCCACGCAGGAGGTGAGAGGGTGGAACAGTGGCGCTCTGGAGGACAAATGGGGTTAGGTTATGAAGAGGGGAGGGTTAACCCAACTCGACTTGTTTACCCTGTTTTATCTCGGCAGGGCAGGGACTGGGTCACGCCATCTTATCGATTCCAAATTTCAAGCTTTCCAAGTATGCCGGGTCTGCTGTCATCTGTGATAGAATGACTATTCCAATCCATAGGCAGCAAATGAAAGCAGAGGAAAAAAATCTTCAAAATATGAACTTAGACATGATCTTCGGTTTCATTCATGTATCTTTATACTTCATTAAGATGTTACAAATGAGTAATCAGCCTGTGAGTTTCCATTCGTGTCAGCGCTCTCATAGTTCAAATGCTCATGCAACAATATAGAATTTTCTCTCGTAGTCGTTGCATCAGAGCCAACACAGGAGCCGGTGTGTGCCGTTCGGATCACTGTTTGCTCCGAGCACTTCTCAGAGCTGGGTGCTGCTGAAATGCATGCATAGATGTTTACAGAAAAGCACTTGGCTTGGCTGACATGAAGCAGGTGCTTAAGAGCACTGTCATCACACACAGAAACACACACACACATGCACACACACTGATAACAACAGCATCTAAAACATCTCACTGCCTCTGTAATGCATACTCACAAATTCACCAGGGTTAATACACCTACACCATTAAGACTTTAAACCTAAGTCACACATATGCAACTAGAATGGAGCTATTAATAGGAGCGAATAAAAAAAATCAAAGTAGTACATTCCTAAATAATGCTGTGTTTACAATCCACAGTGGCAGGGGTGCACAAGCTTTTGCACCAGCAACTAACGTTTATGGTTCTTTCACTTAAAAAGGTCGAACCACTAAATCAAATGCAGTTGAAAATGTGAGAGGTTGCCAGGTGTTCATTTTTCCATCTAATTTAAGAACTCTACCACACATCGTGCGTCGATACAGGGTAACGGTGCCACCTCGAATTTGGCAACCATAGACATGATAAAATGACAGACTTTCGTTCTTAGACTTTTAAAAGACAGAATTTTATTTATTATTATTATATAGTAATATATATATATATAAGTTATAAGTCATGAGTTGGAACGAATGGACAATACTGGATACATAAAAATACTACTGTAATACTAGCAACATGTGGCAAAATTAGTGGGATAACCTTAGATTTCGTTGTAGATTACGTGTGTGTGGTTTGGGGGGGGGCATGGGGTTGAATTGGGGGGGGGGGGGTGTTGAATGTGCTGATGTTTCTTGGTAAACTTGTCTGCAATGTGCACCTACAACTGTGCAATCCAGGCTACAGCACAGAATCGTAAACATAGCACTTTCTCCAAACACCTCATTCTTCAACGCTCATGGATCTATCTGTCATCTCAGACTGCATTCCTCAGATCCTGAGCCGCAGAGCTAATAAACACAGGAGGGTTTTTGACCCCTGTCTGCTAAGCCAGAGGAGCCATGGAGCAGAGAAATGATGGGTGAACGAAGGTGGGACCGGGTGAGGCAGGCAGATGTTCTTCCTTCATTTGTGGCATAAAGCTGCTTTGATCAAGAACAAGATGGAAAGAACTTAGTAGAGCTTCGGGAATCAAAGGTCAACAGGCTTATTTGATTTCCAAAAAAATAATGGCAAACTCAAGACTGCAGCAACACAGCAAGACTCGTTCCAAAAGTAAGTTTCCTGCCATCTAATATGAAGTCAAGCTTGTCTTTATCACCATGACATAAACACCTTGATCAGCCAACGGATGCGTGTGTGTTGGCTAATATTCTCAGCAGTCCATTGCTCAGAGGTTAAACACGAGGCTCTTTACACAGTACACGCTCAAGTCAAGAGGCTAATCTCATTAAGGCTTTACCCAGCTGCTCCTGCACCAAGGCTTAATCACACGACTACCTGAACATCTGATTAACAGCGCCAGCCTCTCCCACGATAATGGCAGATTGCTTGTGAATGAGAGAGTCCAGATTCAGAACTGATTATATAACGCTGGTCGTTTTGATCCTAACAGAGACATGCCAGTGCCAATCCCTGCAGAGCACAGATCAGCAATGAGAAGGCTGCAACCCGCTAGAACATCCTGGAAAAACGTCTGGAACACATATGAAGTGCAACCCCAACTTATGGGTGCCAGAAGATCCCCAACTTGATCAAACAAACCTTTGAAATGCAACTGAAACCTCACCTTGCCAGTAGTGGGACATGAACTAGAATGGCTTAGCACTACAAACCAGCGCTCTATTGTTGAGCCACCCTGATTTATATCTCACTTCTATTGGGGTATGGTTTCAGTCCAAGTTCATTTGGCTCCTGGCACCATTGCCAAGTCCAGGTGGTTCCTGTGGTTGAAGGGTGTCGTCAAATTCAACTGTGAGTCTGCTGGTGTCCTATAATTCCAGCGCTTTGTACATGTTTGTACATGTGTGTTTCCTGGATGCTTCACCTTATTAGTGGTTCCCGAATCTCATTTGACGCCTACCAAGGGTACTCCCAAGTTACAGATTCGTCAGGAAATCATACAGCAAGTCACAGCGAGTATTGTATTCACAGAACACTGAAAGCATAACTTGAGCCTCGAGCCATTTAAGTCCAGTTCAAAGAATGATTAAACTGGAGCACATCCCACTATGCTCCTGAAAAAGCCTCATTTCGCAGCCAGGCTTCATTAATCACTGTCCTGTTGTGCAAGACTGGCTGACGGTCCTGGGCTTTCGCACTTGTGTGCTAGTTGTAGGAATGTTGGAGAGTTCTTGAGTCTTGTCAGCGTTTTGGATAAATCTTCACAAAGCCCTCACGTTTTGATGTGTAAACACTTCAGGCTCGAAGAAAAGCCCTGTAAGGGAGCAAAGACCAAATCTAATAACAAATAAAGGGGAAAATAGAGTCATAACATCTGAAAACCACATTTTAAGAAGTTTATCTGATTCTAGACGACATGAATTCAGTGGATATGAAACGAATACTATCAGAACTGAAAACGAGCTATTCAACGGCTGCTTTGTTACAGATTTAGCAAGACAGATCAAGCCTGACCAACACCTAGAAAAGCGTCATGCATTATTATCAATTTAAAGAAAAAAATGTCACTTTACAGAGTTTGGATAGCCAGTAGGACTAGACAAACCTGCTGATCAAATACAACAATGTGCCAAGCTAAACACTTTAGAAGCTCAGGCTGCAGCCACAGCAGGCCTTAATCAGACAGGATTGCGAGGGAGTTACAGTACGGTACAGCCTCAGGGTTTGAGACAAGGCCCTCCTATAACTCTGCCCTGCATAAAGCTTGCAACTGGTGAGACACTGCACATAGCACACACTTACACTAAGCCTGTATATCCATTTAATTGCTGGAATGCTCTTAAAGGTTCCAGCATGGAGAAGCAGGCCACTGTTCGGCTCAGACTTGCTTTCTGTCTCTTACTGACAGTATTGTTTCTGTCCATCTGTCTATCTGTCTCCGTCTGACACCGTCTCTCCAGGGAAAAGGGCTTTGGGCGCAAACAGGAAGGGGCTTTGTTGGGAGAACTGTGTGACTGAGCAGTCCTGACTGCTATCACAGATTTGGTATGCACACACTGTCTAAAAATGTGACAGATAAACATGCTAAAAAAGGCAGAGAAATTAGAAGCATTCAGAACCTGCACAGCAGCGTTCGCAGAGATAGTAGGTCACACATTATGCGCACTGTCCGATGCACTGGTTCCAAAAAGCAATGGAAAAATCCATACTGGGGTTAGCTCTATGCACGTCCCAAAAACAGCCCGGCAAAAACAATTAGTGCTAAGCCTCCAAAGCCAGACATCTGGAGGACTACGTGAGGGACTTTGACTTAAAAGGCAAGGTTTGAAATGACAAGGTACTGTAGAGCTGTGGGTAAGGAGGTCATTTAAACAGAAAATGTGCTTTGTGTGTTAATAGTGTCTTATGCATAACATGCCTGATTGATTAAGAACTTGAATTAAGGATGTGTTCCATCTTACTTTGGGAAAATATGACCTCTGGCTAGTCTTGTGCTGGAGCACCCCATCAGTGGCCACCAGTGAGTCTACAGTCACAACTTCTGTAAATTGAAACAGGGTAGCCTTGCCTTTAAACAAGGGTTCACCATGCCTTCCAACCAAGAGTTAAATCTCTCCTTTCCAAACGTGGAATATGAACCAGGGATGTCCAACACTGGGCCACTCTGTTTGGTATTGCGTCTCTGGCAAGGTGAGGTTTGTCTGTAGATTGGACAGGGGGTCGGTTTTGCAGAATGTCTCATGTTTAAGCAGGATTCCTGTCTAGGTTGAGTTCTGGAGTCCAAACCGTTTCAGAGGGCTGAGTTTGTGATAGCACATGGAAGGCAAAGGCTTGGAAAGGACACCAGTCCTGTGCAGTGCTGACAGGGGTTCGTGCTGCATTGCTGTTAATGATCTCCTGACTCACCCCTCCCTCAGACACATACAATTGTTCCTCTGCCCTCTGCATGGCAGCCTGACCCATCCAGCAGGCGCTAACCGGACTCCAGTGTATTAGATTGCTATAATGCATGTAAACACATGATTGCGACTGGAGAAAAAAGTAATTATTGACTTTGGTGGATTCACACACCTTCCACACTGTGCCAACAAACACACTTTACCTGTATGCAAATGACATTTCAGTTGTGGTTAGGGAGCTTATCTGTTCTTTGTTTCCAGTCCACATTTCTGAGAGGGGCTGTGACGGTTCACTCCCAGTTGTTTGGGCAAGTTGTACGGCTGCCACAATGGCAACTCCCAGCTTAAAACAGCCATCCAAGCAACATTTGAATAATTATGATGGACCTGTGTTTCAGGGTGTCCCAGATGAGTCAACATTCCAACGTCTGAGTATTTTTTTTTAGTTTCCAGAAAAGACTTTTCCACTGCACTTTGTTCTAATCAGTGGTAATTGTATTTATTTTGCCACAGTTGCATGCGGAGAATCAAGAAAGCACACATTTGTACATGACATATGTGATGTACAAATCACATAGACTGTGGTGGCCTGGTAGTTAAGGTACTGATCTATGGTCCAGAAGGTCCAGGGTTCATATGCCACCTCTGCCAAAGTTGGGTCCCTGAGCAAGGCCATTAACCCACAATGCTTGGATTTTAAGGCTATATTAATTGTAAGTTGCTCTGGATAAGGGTACTCACCAAAAACGAGAAGTAACACTAGAGCATCGGCCGCCTGAGTCACTACTTGCCGACATGACAAGTTTTTATCTGCGGTTTTGTGTTCACTGTTTGTGAAAGTTTCATTATAGACAATGTTACCCAAACATTCTGCAAGTTCTACGGCTAAAATAGTGTAGAAATACTTATATAAATATAGCGTCCCTACTTCACGGATTTTCGTTAATCGCGGGTGGTCCTGGAACGTTACCCCCGCTATAAACGAGGGAACACTGTATATGAACTGAAGACAATCAATTTTTTCATGTCATTCTCTCAAACGTCAGTAAATGATTAGGAACGTACAGTGTTCCAAAAAGGAAAATATCAAATCTGGTCTAACACCTATCCCAGAGAACACGTGGTATTAGGCACAGCCAATTTTGCCTAAGGGAGTGACAAGAAGGTACCATCATGGCTCAAGCCAGAGTAAATGTGGTTGCCTAGCAAATTGCCCCTCCGCTATTAGAGAGCCTGTAGATTAAATGTTGAATTCTGAAGTTATGGGTGTTTATATTACACACGGATGGTACAATGAGTTCAGAGACAAGGAAGGTATACACAGCACAGGGTAAAGCCTCACACAATACACAGTTAACAGGTCAGGAGAGGTCATTCAAAAGCCCAAGGCACCATGATATTAAACTGACTTCATTAAAAAGTGGAATACAGGAACGAGGTAGGAACCTTTCCATAAGAAACAAAGTAAACTGAGCTCCTGCTATCTGAACACTCGTTATCTGAAGAGTTAAAGAGCATGTTAGTGGTACGTTACCGTACTGCCCGAGCACTCTGAGGCCATATCTGTGATAGCCTCTGTGTGTTCCTCTAACACTTCAGACAGTGTTATGTTGCTGCCTTTACTTGGAACATCGAACACCAGCACTGCCCCTGAGGAAACCCCTAACAGAAACATTTAACAGACATTTCTAAATATCCTTTATTTATGAATGCTGTCCTTTTTATAAAGTCTGATTTGCAGTCACTTACCTACACAGATGTAGTTCTCTCTCACAGCTGCGATCCCTCGTGCAAACACGGCCTTGGCTGTTATAGAGGAAAACACGCAAAACACACAGAGGCTTGGTAAACATACGTTTTGGGGGCCTGACGTAATATCATTTGAACTAATTAATTCTACATGTACATTTAACCCGAGGATAATAAATCTAATAAAAAAATCTTTTGGCAGTGTTAGATTTTAAAATACACTGCTCACAAAAATGAGGGGATATTTCAAAATGAACATGAAGCGATTGAGAAAAGAAGTATTCGATTTTATGTCATTAAACAAGATCATCAGAAAAACAAATGAAAAGTCAAAGAAAGTTGTTTGATTATGCAAATGAGATGCAAACTCAATTATGGTGATTGAGTAGTAAGTGATATATTCATGGGGTTTACAGAAGCAAGTCAAACTGGACAAGAGTGCCCCCACGTTGACTGTTCAGTAGGGTGTATGATCACCCAAGAGTACCGAAACACACTGACAGTGATGGGGCATGGACAGGATCAGATTATCCAGCAGTTCTTATGGGATTCTCTTCATATTCATTTTGAAATATAAACTCATTTATGTAAGCAGTTTGCAGAACAACGTGCATAATTTCCTAATAAGGTAATACAAGATTTCTAATCTTGTGGGGTTATGAAATATAAGCACACACAGAGACACACAGAGACACACAGAGACACACAGAGACACACAGAGACACACAGAGGTCCTTATAAACTCGTAAAGTCTTACCTGTGGGAGTTTCTGGAGAGTCCAGAGCGTGCCAGTACACCATGATGGATCCATCAGATTCATACATCTGTTAGATAAATACAGGACATGAGTAAAGTGATGGTTGTTATGGACGAATGCCAAGACTATTAGGATAAAATGTGTAAAAATTGTTATATAAAAGAGCTGAACAAGCTAGGAAACTAATTATCTCTCCTTTACCTTACACAAGCTATTCTGTGAGTTTATTCCCATCCCATTTGGCTTGGCCTTGTTTCATGTTTCTCTATCCTCCCCTGAGATGTACTCCCTGTTTTCAGCTAAATCAGAGTTAGCAATGAACATCAGGATATGTTGTTAGCACAGGATATACCCGTTAAATCTGCATATGAGGGAGCCTTCGAAATTGGACAGCCTATGACGTAAACTTCAAATTCAGCTTCCAAAGGATGCAGCCCCTAAAGTGGGATGAAGCTTGTGAATTTTTTTAGAAAAGTAATATGCCATAAGAAATATTTTTTTCCCTATAAAACCATTTTTAAAGTGAGATTTTCTCACTTCTGTAGCCCCGGCTCAGCCCTGTGGAATTTTCCTCTACCCTGTTCCGCAATCTAAGCTCTACATGTTCACTATCTGCATTTGTCTCCGCTCTCTGGCCCAGCATGACATAAATCTTTTTTCGATCCAAAATATATTTTTCCTCTTTTGACTTAAATGGCACAAGAACAGCGGAAAGGTCATTGCAAAGTCACTCCCATACCATTATACCATTAATGGTATTAAAGTTAAACGTATGGCCATGTGTAATACACACTAACCTGAATTCCTTTCTGAGAGGCAACAACCAGGAGATCTCTTAATGGCAGGACACACCATGCAGCCTATAAAAGAAAAACAAACGTTTGACACAGCTATTGACTCTGGACTATAAATCGGAAGGTCCAGAGTTCAAATCCCACCTCTGCCAATCTGCTACTGTTAGATCCTTAAGCAAAGCCCTTAACCCTAAATTGCTTGGATTGTAAGATTATATAACTTCTAAGGTGCTCTAACTATTAAGTTGTTGGTCAAAATGTGAGCTAGATCTAGAATCAAGCTTAATCCAGTTTCTCACACTTGAGAGCCTAGTAAAAGAGTGTTTTCTAGCCCATATAAAATTATAATATAATAGTATAAAATACAACAATAACATAAGGTGTCTCAGAGTGGGACGAAAGGAGACATGACTACTATTTTAGTACCGCAGACCAAGCTATTGTGTGTTAAATGTCATCATCACCTGCATGATCAGTGAGGAGCTTGTGACCACGTTGCCCTCTTTGGACTGCAGCTGTCGGTGTGAGTAGTTCAGGCCGTCCCAGGAGGCACTGACCAGGTTCACCACGTTAGCATGAACCACTGTGAAGTGGGTGAGGGAGCGCGGAGCCAAGCGCAACACACTCAGGTTGTTGTAGAGCGCCGAGGCGCTGCTTTTCAGCTGGATGCTCTTCTCCCGGTGGTACATTTTGGCCATAGCAGCTCCACCAGATGAAGCGACTGCTGCACAGTTACTTCTGTAAAAGACATTATTAAGCAGGTGTCCCACTGAGGGTATAAACCTGTCTGATACATGAACAGGTAAAGAATGGAGCACATGCAGGCTGCTCTGAGCGTTGTCTATACGTCACTGAACCATCACTCTGCTGTGGAAGAATTGCTCATAGGGGCATCACTATCTACACCTGTAGCATCCAGATCCATTCTACAACCATACCTCTAATCACTAGTCCTCCCTAATGTATGGGTGTATGCATTTTAAACTGTACTCATCTCTATCAGATCAATCACAGATAAAAGTCACTACAATTGCTTGAATAACTGAACATGCCACACTATGCAGAGGAAGCAACCACAGCAGAAGTCTTATTAAAGACTATGAATCATACCTGTCAAGACTCCCGTTTTGGCTGGAAAACCACCATACTTGTACTGAATTGTCACTAACCTCACGAGAATTGGTAAGAAAGATTGTTACAGAAAATAGAATCTCATTAAACAGCACTGTTTGTGCTTTACTTATGTAAACTCAACCACTTTGGCCCCGCCCACAAATCCACTCCCCCAAAAAAAGTGTTAAAAGAATGCAAAGTCTGCAATAACTCTGTATAATAAATCAGTGAATACCAGAGACGCACACGAGTGAACATAAGATATTAAAAATGTGTAATGAAAATGAAATGTTTCACTTTTAGACAAGCAATGTGTATATATGCTGACAATATGTCAAATAAATAAATGTGCTTCATTTCCCCTTTTGTGTTTTAATTTAGGCTGTATTATAAGAAGGTAGGTCTATAAGATTCTGATCATCTTATTGTAGTTTGTAAGTGGTTCACAGGTGGTTATTTTAGATTTCTTGTCAATCTGTCTTGAACTGTAAGGGACACTGAACCTAGGTTGGGCTGGTGGGACAGCTCCAAGCGCGTGGGGGGGGATTTCCCTTATTTTTAAAGCCAAAACTTGACAGGTATGCTATGAATGAATGAGAAAAGAGCCTGGAACGTTTGTTGTACGGTTGTTGTTATGGACTGGCGACTAAAGAGGGGAAAACCCGCAACCACGTTTTACTGTGGTGGTTTAGTGGTAGGAATACTAGCCTAAGGACCAGCAGGAGCAAGGTTCGAATCCCACTGCTGTCCTTAATCCGCTATTGACTGTATCATATCTAAATCGCTCTGAACAAGTAAGGCTGGTTGTTCTGGATTACATAAGAGCTAGAACACAAATAGGACGGTAGTCCAAAACACTTTACTCATCTTAAAATACCGATTAAAAACAGGATGTACCAGCAAATAAAGGGAAAAGGATTATAGCTGTAAAGCTGAGATCAGGATCTCTGATTCACTAACAGCTATCATCTAGCTACACGAAAACACACTGAGCAAGCGAACGATGTGGCGCGAGAAAGCAATCAAACAGATCCCAACAAGTGACGATAAATAAAACTTTAAACAGCTAAACATAAGATAATCGCAAAAGCTTACCAATGCGCGTCTTCTGGCGCCATAGTGATGAAGCCTAG
This sequence comes from Parotocinclus maculicauda, assembly GCA_034780255.1. Classification (NCBI taxonomy): domain Eukaryota; kingdom Metazoa; phylum Chordata; class Actinopteri; order Siluriformes; family Loricariidae; genus Parotocinclus; species Parotocinclus maculicauda. The sequence goes on from JAUZSU010186724.1 coordinate 11,220, forward strand.
CAGTGTTTCTCCCTGGTTCAATCCCAAACCACGCAAACTTCCATACATAGGCGCACTATTTGAGACCGAAACGCTCAATTCTTAGTGCACTTGATGTACACGTTTGAGCCGTTTAGGATTCAAATTCTGTAGTCTTGCCCAACCTACCGAATCCGTTGGCGTTCCCTAGCAACTACAGAAATGGAGTAAGAGCGCTAATACAAATACGCTGCTTTTATTTAACTTTATTAAAACACAAACATGCGCTGTGACGGATTAAATGTGATAAATGACCCGGGAGTCTGAGGAGCCACGTTACAGTAAGAAACTTCATATTTAGAGTAAGCATAAACTCACTTTGTTATGCTATAGCAACTCATCTGTATTTAGCTAAACTGCTTTATATTACCATTTAAGATAAATAACCTAGCATACTTATTATGAATATACGGCGATATGACGGCAAATACATTGTTCATATAAGTACTAGTAACTAATCTTGTTTTAAATAATTATCTGTATTGTTATTTGATTTAAAAAAAAAACCCAACAAAATTAAATAGGCCATACGCCTAAATATTGCTCCCGCTGTTTCTGTTAGGCACCGTCGTAAAATTATCAGCGTACACAATAGCATGCAAAACAATTTAAACCCTAAATTGTCCCTAAATAACAGGAACAAACCTTTAAAAAATGTTAAGCATGCAAAGTGTTTGGTATTATTTTTTTGTTTCCAAATTTACCCTAACCAGTCTGCCCTAAAAATATGATTTACTTAAACACACTTAATCAACAAACAGAAAAATATGGATTTAAACACACACATAACAAACCATAAGGGACTCTGTGCATAGCAGTGCCTCAGAAGGTCCTGGGTTCAATCCCAGGGTGGAGTGACCTAGGTTCCCTCTGTGTGGAGTCTGCATGTCCTCCCACAGTCCATAGACATGTGTTAGGTTACCTGATTACTCTAAATTGTCATTGACTAGTCTTCAGATTACCTGTGTGTGTGTGTGTGTGTGTGTGTGTGTGTGTGTGTGTGAGTGTGTGTGTGAGTGTGTGTGTGAGTGTGTGTGTGA
>JAUZSU010186735.1:0-12276 GCA_034780255.1 Parotocinclus maculicauda
ACACACACACACACACGTATTAAAAATGCTGCTATACCTACTGTTTACACTATATTGAACAATGGACATATCTGCACATTCTGCTCACACTATCAGTGAGCTATCTGCACTGTTTTTTGTATTTATTGTTTATTGTTATGTATAGTGTTTATTGTGCCTGTATTTATTTTTTATTGTTTTGTATTGCACATACTGCACACGTGCACTTTATGTTGTGAAGTTTACTGTGTTATGTAGCACCTGGGTCCTGGAGGAACGTTGTTCGTTTCACTGTATACTGTACACCACTGTATATGGTTGAAATGACAATAAAACTACTTGAACTTGAACTTGATATTTGGGGGTTTTAATTTTCTTTTAAATGGTGTAAAGCACAACCATTAAGAAGCTTTACCTTGGTGCGGATGCGCAGGTGTGGATACGGAACAAATTCGGGAGCCGCGTGGGAGTGAGCCTGCTGCTTTAGGTAGGCGTTCACCATGCACACGGTCACACCGGGCAATGCCAACACGAAGGACAGAATCTTCCAGGTCTTAGCTGTGGGATCGGTCAGATTAACCATAAAGAACACATTTCATCGTTCTGTACATGATATCTGATAAACCATCGAGCTTACAGGTCAACACTGAAGCGGATTCCTTTGAGCTACTCTAGTGAAGCTATTTTCTGTAACTCACAGGTAGTCTCATACCAAAGCTTGATCGTACCTGATTGAATGCCACGTTTTGTCTAGTTTCCAAATTGAGTTAGTAAAAGAGCAACCCTAATTACATTAAAAACATAATGAATATTTTTACATATTTGTTCAGCCTCGCTGCTTTCCACTAGATTCTTGAACATAACTACGAGGCCAGGCGTCTGTCAGCTTGAACCAGTCTGTGTTCTCACTCGACTTCTTTCCAAAGCTGAGGAACAAACACTGTATAAACCTGCAATTAAATAACTGTGATCACAGATTAAAAAGGGCTGTCTACATACTTTTGGTCATGTGCTCTGCCCACCGACTTTTTGGACAACTTCTAACCCATTTTACTGATAATTCTGGAGCGGACCTCAGAGCTACTAAACACTGTTATATATGACTGGCCGGTTTGCCAAACCTGGAGCGCTCAGATAAATGATGGTAAGATCTCTACCGCAGTTTATTTCCAAAATAAAACCAGCGAGTATTAGAACACAATGATAAGCATTTCGCGCGTTAAAATCACAACCACAAAGGTCAGTCCGTCAAAGCACAGTAATAAACGAATTGGTAAACAGCTCACCTCCTCCCTCGTGGCCTCCGTGTGATGCAGCAGCGAGCGCCCGTCTAGCCGCCGTGGCTGACATGGATAAAGCCATGGTTCTGGAAAGCAAAAACAAACCAGGATTAGGTTGATTGGATTTAGCTCAGAGATTACATCGTTAACCTCTTATATAACATCAGTGAGTGTTTTGTTTATGTAGCACTTAATACTGAAAAAGGGCCCAATAATTAATAATACTGGTCACAATTATTTGAAATGAGTTTTTATGTAGTCGGGAACAATGGTAAACCGCAGTTAAAAGGCTTGCTTATATTTATTTTGCACTTTTTAAAACTAGCGTTACTAATAATAATTCTGATTAATAATAAACGTTATTCAATAATAACACAAGTAAGAGCAGTTTAACAGCCACGTCTAATCACTTTAAAGTCTCAGGTCTAAAAATGATCATAACTATAATAGGGAAGTAAGTAAACTGTCAATTATTGGCTGCCTCCTGATAAAGGAGAAGACTGAGGCAGGGGTCATGGTTGACAGGTGCGCTTCTTTGGAACAATTTTCATCTTATTTTTCTATTTTCTAAGTCATGTTCAAATACTGTTGCTGAGGATTGCAAGGTTTTGGGACTTGTTTCTAAACCCTTGAATATTCCTGCAAGTTGGGTTTTGTTCGACTTCTAAAGTTAAAAGAAAACTATACTTTATTATTATTATTTGTTTACTGTAGTTAAATGTTGTAGTTCATCAAATGTTTTTTTTTCTCTCAACAGAACTAGTTACCTGTTTCTGGAATGGAATCTGGCAACCCTTGTGGGTGTGTTGTGTGAGTATCTGTGTTACCGGTCCTCGCTTGCTCCTTTGGACTAGAGGCTGTTCTAACTTGGTTGATGTATTTAGAGACTTTTTTCTTTGTGTGCATGACTTATCTCTACTTATTTGTTTCAAGCTTTAAATGTTGTCCAATCTCAAATTGAGTAAGCCTAGGGTGACAGTGGCAAGGGAAATCCCTAAATGTTATAAGAAATAAACATTCAGAGGACCAGGACTCAAAAAGAGACGCGGCCTGCTTGCGTGGTTTAGATGATAAAGTTGATAAGTTTGTAGTAGTTGTTAAAAAATAGAAACAAAGTGAATATTAACAGATAATTAAAATATTGAATAAAATAAAATATGCACAGAATCACTTTAGGATCTGGAGTCCTTAGCGGGGAAAAGCAGCTCATCAGGGATAACATGTTGAACCTTGAGGCAGATGGGCTACGACGGAGAGGCCCTACCCTAGGTGCTTGGTGAATATGTAAAGAAATGAGCTGCAGCTCAGTACGATTATGATTAAAGATAAAAGTCAGATGTTTGCATCTTTATTTATACTTTTTTAACACTTTAAATAAAAAATGATATAAATTCCAGTAAATTCACAGTATGGGTAATAACGAACCATAAATTAAATATTAACTTTGAATGATTTAACGATTCCCTTTGTGCTTCTCCGGAGAAGGAAGTAATTTCTTATTTAGTTTTTCTTTTTTTTCTTTTTGCGTGTGTTTGTGTTGTTTATTGCTGTAATATCAAAGCCCGTGTCACGTCTTATAGGTTTGGGCCTGTTCTGCACCCCTGTCCTTCAGAATGTTACATGAGTGTGTTTTATCTGCTGGACATTAAACCATAAATAATTACTATATGATTAAAGGTAAATCATGTATTAGTTCAAACGAAGAAGGTATTTAAAGATAGCAAGTTCATTTTTCAGGTAAGAAATACTCCATGTGGGATAAATAAAAAAAAAAAAAAGATTAAAACGGCAATTGCGTGAGAGCTGTACATTTGAAACACACTTACAGGTCTGTGCAGGCTGCTGAGCAGGTCTTTTCTTGTTTTTATGCCTCGAATAATCCAATCCTGTTGCTCTTTCTGTTTGTCGTCTGCTCTGTTTGTCCTTCAGTCTGTCCTGCTGCAGAAGCCCAGGCTCCTCCCCGGTGCAGTCTGTCCGTCTGCCAAGTAATGAGGGTTATATTTGGTCAAGTGCAAGCATGAGCGGATCTCAGTGTATAAGCAGAGCTGAGCAGCTCTTAATTATACAGGTTTCATACATACAATGAGTAGCTCTCATATTGTTATGTAGCCAGAAGTTTATGGACACTTAAAAATTAGATCAGATTATGGCTAAGCATCCATGACGGGAATATCCCAGGACAACACATCCCAAAGGTCTCAGTGTAACGGACTGAGATCTGGTGACTGTGGAGGCTTTTGAGATGATTTGAGCTTTGGGACATGGAGTGTTATCTTGTTGGAAGTAGCTATTAGAAGATGGTACACTGTTGGGATAAAGGGGTACACATGGTCAGCAACAATGCTTAGGTAGACATTGGAATTAAGGGGCTGAACTGTTGAGCCAGGGCAGGACAGATCTGTGCTTTCATGTTGTTTACACCAAACTCTGACCCCACTGTTTATCCAGTGAGACAGTGTAAATTGTAGCCTCAGTTATTTGCTCTTAGCTAACAGGAGGGGCACCCAGCGTGCTTCTGTAGCCCATCTGCTGCAAGGTTAGAGATGCTCTTCTGCATAACTTGGCTGTAACGAGCGGTTCTTTGAGATGCTGTTACCTTTCTATTATCTCAAACCTGTGTAAATCCTAGAGATGGCGCTGTGAGTGGAAATTCCAGCAGATCAGCAGCTGCCATGTTTAAAGTCACTTAAATCACCTTCCCTCCCCGTTATGATGCTCGGTTTGGTTTTGATTCAGCAGCTCGTCCTGACCTTGTCTACATGTCTAAATGCGTCGAGTTGGTGCCCTATGATTCTAAGAAGAACTTAACATTTCCAAATTTGCGCACGTTCTACAGAAGAGCCTCAGACATTGGGTTAGACAAATGTTTGCTTTATACACATTTGCGTCCTTCCTCCACAAGATGGAAGTATAGCTGCAGAGACTTTAGAGAGTTCGTGTTTGATTCGGTCAGTCATTAGTTTACAGCTTAGATGGATTTTCTTTCATTCAAAGATATTTTTTTTGTAGAAAAATCTCTGAATCAGTTGGTCAGGATAACATTTTTACAAGTCTTGTTTATTGAGTCAGTATTTTGATTCTTCAGTCTTTTCTTCGTTCTCCTTCAGTGGATCATTGTTTGAATCAGTGAATCATTGGGTCAGGATCAGTTTTTCTGAAGCGTCCTTCAGTGAGTCCGTTTTTAAATAATTGAATCCTTTGGTTAGGATAATATTTATTTCCAGTCTCTTTCAGTCAGGGTTTGAATCAGTAAGTCATTTTGATCAGGATGTTTATTCTCTTTTTTGAATCAGTGAGTCAGTGTTTTGAATCGGTGACTTATTTGGCCTTAATACCAATTCTCCAGTCTTCCCCAGTTAGTCCGTGTTAGAATCAGTGAATCGTTTGTTCAGGTTGAGCTATTTTTTTCATTCTCATTCAATCTGTGTTTGTTTTAATGAGTCATTTGGTCAGCATGAGATTTGTTTCAGTTTTTATCAGTGATTCTGCGTTTGGAATCAGTGAATCATTTGGTAAATTATCCAGTCTGTTTTTGTGGGTCAGGTCAGTGTTTTGAAAAGCATTCAGTGAGTCAGTATTTGAATCAGTGAATCATTTGCTCAGGATAAGATCCCCTGATTGTTCTCCTCTCTCACAGCTGAGTGTGACTCCTGAACTAGCCAGAAGGCACCACAGGGGCATGAGCCTATTACCCAGCTATGTCTTCTGAAAACAAAATCGTTTCACAGTCTAATTTTTTTCATAATGTTTGTATGTGTGGAAACAGTATTACTTTGTTCTGTGTAAACGCTCTGGGGTTTCTAACATCCACGGAGGAAAACCATTGCAGAGACATTGTAGAAGCAGTGAATTTATGATTTAATTTATCCTGATCTTTAAATAAAACCATCAGTGCTATTAAAGTCCAGCAGCATCAGCGGGAATCATATGGAGTTTATAATTTCCACACCATACCTACTTCTGATTCCTATACAACTGCATTCAGGAGCTTTTTCGAGACATAACATTCTCTTAGGTCAGGATGATTCATCAGGAACTGTGTCGAACATAAATACACACATTTTAGCACCAGTGTGCCGTTCACGGTCCCGTTCGAGGTCTGACTGCGCTTAATTGTCTGAGACTCTGCCCTGGATGGCACGGATGGCGCAGATGGCACAGCTGGGTAGCCGCTTTGCTCTGTTTACAGTGGAGGGCCACACTCCAGCACAGTGTGTTGATATTCCTTATTAAAACGAATCAATAGGTAATGAGCTCAATCAGGTGGATTAGATGTAGGACCTGGGAAGGTGGAACATTTCTCCTAATGACATGGAGCCTGCAAGTCGTAAACACTTTTAATTTGGGACGTATCGTTTGTTAAAAATAATAATGCTGGACTTTAAAAACAGTGTCCTGTGCTTGGAAGGGAAATATTTTGACTGGTTTTATTATGAAGTGTCTGCATATGCCCCGGAGGTTCAGTCTTAATTTCCATAAGGTGTTCATCGAAGTTCATAGAAAGGAATGAAATCTGAACTCTGACCTGCCTCAACCAAACATAGCTACTATACAATTCATAAATGTTGACTATTGCAATGTTGTTTTTCCTGTAAAAATGTACTTATTCTTTGACATTGAGACTTCAATACTATCTGTATTTTTTAAAGGAACGTTCTATAGTGTACTCTCACAATTCTCTCATTGTGATAACAGTTTAGATCATTTGTTCCACAAAAAAGTCACCTGTTTCCATGGTGATGGTCCATCCTCGGTGCCTCCAAGCCCAGAGTTCATGGAAGTGGACGGAGCTTCTGACACAAGGCTTCTTTTTTGTATTTTGGTATTTGTGAATGCAAATTGTAAGGTTTGATAAAGTAATCCCTTACCCATGTGCTTTTATCAGCTATTGATGAACGGCGGTTCTTGATGCAGTGCCAACTGAGGGAGCACATAGAGATCATCCCTCTTCAGTTCAGAACTGAAATTCGTCCAGATTCTGAATCGTTTAATGATATTATGTTCTGTAGAGGGAAAAATATAGACAGTAAAGTATAGATAGTAAATCCCATCATTCCTAAAAGAACATTTGGTGATAAACTGGAGTTCCTCTGATCATCTTTACTCCTCAAACACTCTTGGATGTTGCTTTTCTACCAAATCATGATTAGTCACATTTGACCTGTTTGAAATCCCATCATTATCTAATTTTGACCTCATTTTTGGCCATACATGCTCCATCACAGCTTTTTGGAATGAGGCCTGAAATGCAGAAATGGATGTTTATTAACAAATGAAATTGAGTTTTCTAAAGGAAAACGTGAAATATTTTAAGTCCAAACTGTCTGCCATGAAATAAAAGTTAAAGGAAAGGGAAGGAACATTTAGGTTTATTTAATTGCATTTGTTGCAGGATTATGAGAGGACGTTTTATTCCACCTGTTTCTTGTTAGATCTTCATAGCGTGCAGCACATTCATTTATCAGTTTCACATCAGTCGAGCACTTTGACTTGCTTGATAACGAGTTAGTGTGAAAACTATGGCACGCGAACTGCAAGCATAAATAATAGCACACAATCAAGACTGTAGTCCATTATACCAATAACATGGTAATTCTGTTTAAATAGATAAACCTCATGCTGCTGGACTGTTTTTTATCATCTTGTTGTTTGTTACTGAAATGGCGTGAAAATTTGAATTAAACGTTTAAACTCACACTGACTAAGCAAAAGTATACAAACATTTAAATGATTCACCCAAACGCAAATGTTTCCCCGAGGTCAATTTGGTACAAGCAAAACAAAATCAGATGAGCGAGACGTTCTGCTGTTTATAGTGTTGGTGACTCTGAAGGGCTGCTTTGTTTTTGGATGCAGGGTTTACAGAAGGATTAGAAAATAGTGGCACTGGCAGCTTTGTGGAATAAAGAAGGACCAGCTCTGGAGAAAAGAGTCGTCATGGCATCATAAATGAGGTGCTCTGTTGAATCTGAAACTAAAATAAACTTTAAGGTGAATAAACTCAATAGTGACACTTTCTGCACTATTTTAGCTAGAATCGTGTCAGTTAGGTGTTTAATAACACCACCTTTGACAAAAATCACTTTCCAAATGTTTCTTGCAACAGCTATGACCCCGTTTACACCCGCCCATATCGTGTTCTAGAGTATTCAAGATTGCAGGGCTAAGTCACAGAAAAATACAGTCCCCAGTGTTTCCTACTTTGACTTTTATTTAATTGCAGACAGTATGAATCAAATATATTTTATGTTTTCCATATCAGGCCTGCATTTAAAAAAGTTGGCATGATAAAACATTTACTACTTTGTATTGGTACCATTCCTTCTCACCACAATTAAAAGTCACACAAAGGGTATAGAGGGTATGACCGCATGTTTATTTTAAGGTTTAATTCTGATTTTCACGCCATTTGAGTTACAAACAATAAGATGAAAAAAACAGTTCAGCAGCATGACGTTTATAGTCCAAGTGATTTAGTGTTTCAGGTGGTATTTTGTTTCTTTCTTCCTAATATGTGGATCAGTACGGGGTCATAATGTGTGCAGCATGTGGATTTGTTTGTGTTTTGTCTTGTCGATAAATGCATGAACGTCCTGGAAAAAGATGTCATTCTGAAGGCAGTTTATGTTGCTCTAAAATCTCGGTGTACTATTCTGCATTAATGCTGCATCACAGACCCCATAGCATGATAGAACCTGGCTTTTGGACATCCTGGTCCTTTTCATTTCTGATCCTGATTCAAAAAAGATCTAGAATCCTGACTCATGACATTTTTCAGTCTCTCGTGAATACTCACAGTTGTACGGCGGTCCCGCCTCGATGCCAATTGCACACTGTGCGATCTAGGTCATGTATTTTATCTTCAGTATCTGTGGAAAAACAGAGCATCCTGAGGAATATTTTCCCCACTGGTGTGAGAAGGTTCGACCGAGTGATGGAGTGACTGAGTGAATCAGAGAATGATGAGATGCAGGATGGATTGGCTTTAAATGAGCCTTGTGCATTTGAGATTCAGCAGAAGTGAAGATTGCATGTCTCGGCTGTTTGATGTATTGATCAGGATGGTAAAGGATGGGATTACAGGGCTCCAGCACCATGAGATCGATGGTCCAGCATCCCTAGAAAGAAGTGAAGCAGAGAAACAAAACCACACAACGGCAGGGCTGGAACTCAGATATTTGGAGCTGTGAGGTGACAGCACTAACCACTGTGTCACTATGTCACCTGTTACCATTTATAATTATTGTTACCCCTTTTCAGTGCCCCCTAGACCCTGGCCAGGGTCACACAGATCTCGTGCATATTCCCCAGATAGAAAGTACACAGTTATAAGCGGATTTACAGAGACTGAAGGACCTCCATTAGACACTGTCAACCGTGTCTACATGTGATGCCGGACCTAGTCGGAAGGCACCATTCGAACTCTAGCTTGGTTTTGTTTCTTTTTTATTGAAATGTCTGAATGAACCATTGGGCTGTACAACTCAAAACATCTTACAATCATGTCTAGGAGGTTGTGAATTCAAAGACCCATAATATTTTTCTCATCTGTTCTTGGATTGATGTGTGTCATGCTCGTTAGACCCTTTTGTGTCTAGTAAGTGAATTAATCTGTACAGCATCCCTGCAAACATTATGCTGGCTCTTGAGTCTAGTAAATTGAATTTGAAGCATTTTGTATAATTAGTGAGTCTTTGTCCATCTGTGAGGAACAGTGTGCTACTGTGTGGCCGTTTCAGAAGAGTGACTCATAAAATAAACAGCTGTTAAAGGATCAGAGCCAGAACTGATTTCGCCCGGGTCCAAACGGCGGCTGAACATGAGGTGTTAAATGCGCAATAGTGCAAATCTGAACAATGAAATAATGTCATCTCTCGTTTCCTGTTCCCCATCTTTGACGGATGGATACAGTGTCTGTTTTGGCCTGTAATCTCATGGACAAACCTTTAAAATCTTTGAAAAAATCCACCACCAATATTGTCCTTGTCTGAGTGTGTCAGCAGAACACTGGAGTGCAATTATCTTGTAATTTGTGTATCTAATACAAACTAGCACCAATCTAAAAATGCAGGTGGGTTGAGAGTTAAAAGGGAGCAGTTACAAACTTTTAATTTGAAGTAAAGCATGGTCCCAACAGGAGAAGTGTCACCTGAAACAACAGAAAGGATTATAGACCTATTTCAACAGTGGCGCACTGTGAGATGTTGTCCCCAGGCAGAATGTTGAGCGTGTATAAATATTATATAAATATAAGAAAATGTACAGGTACATCAAGGATGGATGTCAAAGTGCCAGGATAGGCAAAAACAGACAAACAAATGTGCAGAGACAAGAGTCAGTATTTGTGAGAGAACTGTAAGAAATGGGCTGAACGACACCTAAACAGGAGGCAAAAAATACCAGCACGAGTTTAAACATGCAAAATCTAGAGCCTGCAGTTAAAAGCTGGCTGATTGAAAGAAAACAAAGCTCTGCAAGATCAGACATTAGTCATGGGACGTAAAAAACGAAATCAAGTAACCTGGCGCTGCTATCTTACCTCTGCACTGGTGGATTTTTAATTCAACAACTCCGGCTTCACCAGCATGCCAATTCTGACCATGAAAATAGCAGAGGAGAAACATTTGTATGGGAGTTACCATTATATGGGAATACAGAGCATTATACTACACTACATGCTTGCTCCTCTGCAAACCAGAGCCTATAGGTCAGAGCTGACATTTAATAAGGGCACAAAACCAGATGAGAGATGATCTGAAGATATAATCTGATTATGTTGTTTATCTTTGCTTAGACCTTTTAATTTCCCACGGAAATCCCAAAAGTTGGTCTGTAGTTGTTTATTGCGTATATGTTTCACATGTTTAAAGAACAACACTAACAACAACAATTGTTTCTCAGTGGTACATCTGCCAAAATTTGAGAACAGCGCTGCAAAGATAGAACATTCACACGTGCATTCACACCAGATATAGTCTGCACAGCTGCTCTATTTTTAATAAGACAAGAGGACTATTGATTCTCACCATTAGTAGGTAGCGTGCAGGGATAAACATGCTTCCCATATTCTTCCACTAACTTTGCCAGAATTTCAAATGGTTGGAAAAACCGATAATCCCTCATCCTCATGCCCTTAATGTTCTGTTTAAAAAACAACTATAGTCCTTCTATCCAGCCTGTCATGCATCTACAGTTTGACCTGTTGGTGGTGTAAAAGTGTGGCTTCCTTACTATGACAGCCTAAAACCAATTCAGTACGCTTTGAATGTCACGGTGTGTTTAAGTCTTTTATTGCAACTATCCTCCAGCATGATGATTCTCTTCAAACTGGTTCTGAGAATATGTTCAGGAACTTGGATTGTCACCAAATCTGATTGTAACAGGGAATCTTTGGGATGTGGCCCTGATAAATTTGTAGTAGTTACTCTCATTTGATCTATCCTGTCTGGGAAAAGCCACAAAAAAAGTAAAAGGGTTGCAGAGTATGAAGGGGCTGCTGATGACTCCAGATGTGATACGTGGCCAAAACATACCCATCGCATTTCAGCTGAAAACCAAGTGTGGATTGGTGAAAAATGACCCAGAAGAATGTGTCCGAGAGGTGCCATGTTGACTCTGCTGAAAGAGGAACTTAAACGTCAGAATGATCGAGTGCTAAACAGTGCTACTGAAGCAGATATGAAAATAAAAGTAGTTGTAAAATGACACTATATTATATTCACCCCAAATGTTGACCCATGTACTTTTCTAATAAGCCATATTATGTACAGAATTGCAAAAATGTCCTGCTGCTGTGGATTTCAGTAAAATAACTAAGCTAAAAACTTGTCAGTAACGCCATTACAGCAGCCCCTTTGTACCCTATTATAAGTTCCTGAACTTATTCTCAGGTTCACTAGAACCAGTTTGGGGGGAATCATCATGCTAGAAGATTGTTGAAGACTTAGGTACACTGTGACATTCAAAGCATACTGGATTGATTTTAGGTCCTTATGTTTGGTAAGAAAACCATACTTTTACACCAGCAGTAGGTCAAACTGTTGTAGCAAGGCAGGGTGGATAAGAGGACCATAGTGAGTTTTTAAAAAAAGGAATGGGATTGCCGGTTCTTCCAACCATCCGACATGCTGGCAACGTTAGTGGGTGAATACGGGAAGCATGTTCATCCCTGCACGCTACCTACTGGTGGTGAGAACCATTAGACCTCAAGTCCAAAGCCTGTGACCTCTCATTCATTGTAGAGGTTGTGAATGTGACAGACAGCTTTGATAGTTAAGTAGCACAATATTAGGGGACCAAAAGTCTAAATTATTATTATTACAATAAGTACTTCTACGCATGCACAGCAGTCTTCGCTCTTCTCTCCCACACACACGCGCTACTAGCTCCTAGCAGTTTGTTGTTCCAAACTACTTTATTATTAGTCTATATATTACCTAATTGATTCATACTTCAACAACTTTACTGTCATTCTTCCTGTTACCGGTCAATTATTTGTGACCGGCTTGTGTCTATAGTGTGTTTGTTTATTAGCCTTTAGCTAATCTTCGGTTTCCATTTAATTTCGTCTTCGTCTTCGTTACAGTTTAAATTTATAACTCTTCGTACGGTCGGTTCTTACTCCATGTTTGTTTATTAGTATTGTTTATTTGTTTAATAGTCATTAGCGAATCACACTTCATTTAGGCTTTATCTTTGCCGTAGTCTAACTTTATACCTTTCTACTTTCTACAGCCGTTTCCCAGTTTTCTCTTTAGAGGTAACTATTACGGTGACTTTTACTGATTTTCAATTGGCGATTTAATCGGCACTGTGTTGGACCTCCGGCTCCAGTGTACAAGGATCTACAGCTAGAAGTCTACTGTACTCAGCTGAATCACCTGTGCTTACATCTTAAATCATCAACCCACAACCTTACCCGAAGCTAAGTGCATTTAATAAATTAATTGTAGTAGCAGTAGCATGGCTTCTGTTGCGCTTGTTCCCTGTGCTGAGTGTAGCATGTTTAGCTATTCTT
>JAUZSU010186746.1:0-12275 GCA_034780255.1 Parotocinclus maculicauda
AGAAGTGTATTCTTGTTTAGATTCCTGATTATTAGGAATGGATTATGTTACTGATGTCTTAAAGCACTTTTGTAAGTCGCTCTGGATAAGGGCGTCTGCTAATTACTGTAAATGTAATGTAATGTAATGAATTTGACTGGTAGTGATGTAAGCTTGCCCCTGTTATGAATAGCCAATGATGCTCATGCAATGTTAAATAAACAAATAAGACTATCAGTCCTGAGATATTGGTTTTAAACCCCAGGCTGAACTGGCAATAAGCGAGGTCACAATGCGAACATTCACAAATCATTTATCTGTATAGCAGATTTTACAAATAGTCCTCCCCATGTCTGTGTGGGTTTCCTCAAGGTAGTCCTGTATCCTCTCATATGTCAAAGACATGCATTAGGTTTATTGGCGTTTCCAAAGTGCACTTAGTGTGTAAGTGTGTGTGTGTGTGTTTGTGTGTGCCTTACGATGGATTGGCTTGGACTATCTAGGGTTGTTCGTGCCTTGTGCCCTGTGCTGCAGGCTAGGCTAAACGAATAAGAAAATGAACAAATGAATGAATGACGTTTTAAATAGCAGCAATAGCAGCCATTGCAAAGCAGGTGAATTTATGACTCATATGAGCAGCCACAGATGACCATGGCAAAAAAATATCCTGAAATACGTAAGGAAGATATCTTTAGAGGAATCAAGCCCTAATGTGAAACCAATGTTTTTGGACAGGAGTCTTGTGAGACTAAATCAGGTTGAACTCGAACACTTCTTATTCACTGTAGCAGTTCTTAGAAGTGGAAGTCTCTGTGTTCTAAGTCAGATGATTCACTGAACCAGGCTCTAATGCTGTATGTTCTTTTGCCTCTACATCCTTATGTGCAAACATCACTGCTTAACACAAGATTTGATGTATTTAAACAATTTAGGTTGGATTCTCTGCTATGACAAGCATTATCATTAATACAAATTAATGTGCCAATTCAACTCTTATTATTGTAAACTGTATTATTCCTCATACAGCACTTAGTTCTGATGTTACAAAAAGAAATTTTTAATAAGAACTTGTTTTCATATAAAAATCAAAGTGATATGTTGCCAAGTAGCATCACAAAATGCACACAAATGCAAAATATACACATAATGCAATATCCCTAATACATAATTACAGTCTATCATTCATTCATTCATTCATTCATTATCTTCCACTTAATCCACACGGGGTCACGAGCCAGCTGGTGTCCATCCGGCAACTCTGGGCGCAAGGGCAAAAACAACCCTAGATGGGAAGCCAATCCATCGTAGGGCACACACACACACTCTTGCACACAGTCACACACTAAGGGCCACTTTAGAGACACCAATTAACCTACCACATGTGTTTTTGGACTTTGGGAGGAAACCGGAGTACCCAGAGTAAACCCACGTAGACATGAGGAGGACATGCAGACTCTACACAGAAAGGACCCAGACCGCTCCACCCTGGGATTGAACCCGGGACCTTCTTGCTGTGAGACATTGGCCACCGTGCTGCCCACAATCTATCATTTAAATCGGAATTCTTTTTATTTTTATTTTATTTAATCCTTTTCCTGTAATCTTCTCTATTGTGCACTTGGTATTTTAAACTACAGTTGCATAGCAATAATGAATTTGTTCAGTATGAAATTCTGGAAGGCATGGTGGCTCAGTAGGTAGCACTGTCACCCCACATCAAGAAGGACCTGAGTTCTACCCGAGGTGGAGCAGTCTGAGTTGTTTTTGTGTGGAGTCTGAATGTCCTTCCTGTAACTGTGGATTTACTTCAGGTTCAGCTCAAAGACATGCTTTAGGTTACTTGATTATGCTAAAGTGGCCCTAGTGTGTGTGTGTCCTAGGACGGATTGGCCATTGTCTAAGGCTAGGCCAGCCAGGCATCACTGCAGAGGCACTATGGGAAGTTAGGCTCTCCCTCAACCCTCCATGACTAAGCGAATAAGATTGTGAATAAACGTTTAAAGATTAAATGAATATAAAATTCAGGGCTTATTTTCTTTTTTTTACTGTATAAAAATCAACAGACCCGAGGTTATGTGTTATTATACTTGCCCTTGGCTCGGTTCTGCAGCCAAATCACAGCCATGTTATCATGTTATTCACAATACCCTCTTGTGGTTTATAGCTTTAATATAGCATAATCTACAAATTCAAGTAGGCTTTCTTGTTCCAACCCACCATGTACAGTAATTACCCTGATCTCAGGTAGATTTGACTAAAAAAGACAGCATCCTATTTCAAAGAGGAATCCTTGCACTTAAATAGTATTTCATATGAAGACTCGGATGAGAAAGTCTCTACATTATGGCCATAGCATTAACAATGCATATTGTAACATAATATTGATGTGCAGAACTAGGGCAGCTACAGAGTTTTCGAACAACGGGCAGCCAAACACCCATCGATCCTTAACACTGCACCTCATTATTGTTGTGTCCAATGACTCCACGCTGCTATAATAGCTATTTAATGATCCCCAATCCATCTTCTATAATCAAGATGGCGCCCGGAGCCAGCAAAGAAATGCAGCTGAAATTTATGAATGCTGTTTTACTCACATGGTGGAAAAGAAGAGAAGAAGAAAGTGATGGTGTTGTACGTTTGTAAGCTGTGATCCGTCTAGTTTGTCTTACAGCAGCAGTTAATCGTTTTTATAGATGTTTAAAATGTAAATTCACACACATATTCTTTTGAAGACCGGCAGTTTGGCAAAAATTGCATTTTGGCTCACATCCTCCCACTTAGGCTAGACTTTTTTATTGCTTGTTTCGCGGATCCGCCGACAATCATATTTGAAAAATACAAAAAAAATTTAAAATTGTTTTGGTATTTCGCGGATCCACCGCAGTAGCAATGGTTAAAAAAAAATATATATATATATATTTTAGCCTTTTCCGCCCTCCAGTGAAGAGCCAACGGTATTGTTCTGTACATTACATTTTTTTCCAGATTCACTTTAATTTAATTGTAGATTCAATCAATTTTATTATTAAATAAAAAATTATTTTTATTTCTTCCTCCTTCCTTGTATTGATTCCACATAGTCCTCGAGAAATTGAAAAGTGCTGAAAAATAAAGATTTATCTTTTTTTTTTCCTTACTTCTCAGTAGATTTTTAAGTAGGGACATCCGAGGAACAAGCAATTAAAAAAGTCTGGACTTAGCAGTTCAGAGACTTATTCACTTGGGCATCTACCCTGTGCTTGCTGTGCTTAGCTTTGCCCTTTATTTCAAGGGAATGAGACCCAGCTATAGCAACACTGGTTACCACCGTCACTCTACAGCTCCAGAGACTCGGTTCGATTCCCAACCTGGCCACTGCCTATGTGGAGATTGCATGTTCTCACTGTATGTGTCCACGAGTTTTCTCGGTTGTACTCTGGTTTCCTTTAACAAAACATGTGTTAGGCCATTTTCTAAAACGCCCCAGTGTGCATTTTGTGCAGTGTTTGTTTGTGTGTGGGTGGATTGGTCTGTGAGACAACTTTCTGTATCAATATGAGGACCTGGGCTAATACTGGGAGGTCGTGGCATGTTTTGTTTGGGGGGGGTGTGATAACAAGCAGGCGGCCCATGACCCACCTAGTAACTAGCCCCTATAACATAGCCACTGCCCTGAACAACTAAACATTACTATACCTCAGTGGTTAGCTCCTCTGCACCACTCAGATTCCATCCGTGCTTTTTACAGTTTGAATGCCACTCATTTGAGCTAAGTATGCTATATTTTCAAAGCATACTTCCAGACACAGCATGGGCTCTTAGTCGAAATGGTATCTTCCAAGGCCATGACTTAAATGTTCTAGAGTCTAGAGAATGTAAAGACTGTTCCATGTTTTTTCTTCCCATGTTGCATACTTGTGGGGGCTAACAAGATGTATCCTTCATATAGCAAAGGTTTGTCAACTGCAAGGGCTTTTAGAAGCATGTCCAGTCAGAGCCAGTTATCATCTGTGGTGATGTTAGGCAGAAATGAGGCACAGACTATCAGGGAGTAACACTATAACTGGTCTATTAGGATCGACCCAGATAGAGAAACCCACTACTACATTTAAAACGTAGGGGTTGTAATATGATCTGGAAATTAAGTTCCTCTTTGCAGAACCTTAGAACGGACTTGTTTTAACGACAACACACTGGTCTTTTCCCTCACAGTTAATTTGCTAATCATTTCTATATAAAATCACTTTATTAGGTACATCCCCTCACTTGTAGACTCATTGTCCATTTTATCCGTTCCACTTACCACATAGTATCACTTTATAGTTCTAAAATTACAGACTGTTCATCTGGTTCTCTACGTGCATGCATACTAATTCCTTTTACTCTGTTCTCTAATGGTCAGGATCCCCCCAGGACCAACACAGATAAGGTACTATGTGGGTGGTGCATCATTCCCAGCACTGCACTGACAATGATGTGCTTATAAGTTAGTCTGTGCTGGTATTAGTGCATCAAAGATGTGCCACTGGAGATTTTAAACATCTCATTGTCACTACTGGGCTGAAAATAGTCGACTAAAATGGTCCAGCCACCAGCATCCTGTGGGCAGCAGTCTGTAAGTGCTAATGAAAGAGGATGACCAACACAAAGGGTGCAGCAACAGAACTACTGTCTCTGTTGAAGTAAATACGAGGTGCAACAATAGTTTTGATGCGTCTAACAGAGTGCACAATGAGTGATCACAGAGTTTAAACCTCCAGCAGCACTGTTGTATCTGATCCACTCATACCAGTACAACCAGCGCTGAGAATGATCCATCACCCAAATAGTACCTGATCTTTGGTGATCCCAGAGAAGAGTGTAAAGGGAACTAATAAAATATGTAGAGAAACAGACTACAGTCTGTAACTGTAGATCTATAAAGTGCTTGTATATAGTAAGTGGAATGGATCAAATGTACAATGAGTAAAAAAAACAAGAAGGTGTACCTTATATAGTGGCCAGTTGTGTGAATGTATATTTACATTTACAGTATTTAGCAGATGCCCTTATCCAGAGCGACTTACAACTGATACAGTCTTACAATACAAGCAATTGTGGGTTAAGGGTCTTGCTCAAGGACCCAACCATGGCAGCTTGGCAGAGGTGGGATTTGAACACTGGACCTTCTGGTCCAGAGTCCAGTTCCTTAACCACTAGGCTACCACAGTCCAACTCAGGCTCAGTATATATATATATATGGCTCAGTATATGGCTCATTGGTTAATAGTTTGCACTTGGATACAAACAGTCCACCTCATGTTCAGTGTTAAATAATACTGTTTACAATAGTAAGATTGAAACATGTTGTTCTAAGTTGTTTTAAAATGCTAGTTGTTTTCCATATTTTTTTGGTGTCACATACAGGCATAATTGACCTTCCTGACAATTCTATTTGCCTCAACAGCGACCCTCACTAATCCATGAAAAGACTGGCACCCCATCCAGGACACCCTGTGTTTGACAAACCGCGATAAAACAAACTGAATATGAGTCTAACTTTTTTTTTAATGTGATCTTCTTGTACATAAAGTCTTTGTGTAGGCTGAGTATTTTTGGCTTAATTGTTCTAATTGTATTTCATGGAAAATTGATTACCAGCTAGCAAAATATATAAGCTCTAAATGGGTTCGCATTTGTACCTTCACTACCCACTCTGCTCCTATCAATTAGCAACCTAAAATTTCATGTTCATTTGGGACTAAATTATAAGGTAAAGTTCAAGGATTTCCTCATCAAGGAAATGGCAATAGGGCTCTGTTTAAGGAACATTCGGATGGGTGGATTCCCATTAATATATCATGAGAATGACATTCCCCACTCACAGCTGTCTCTTAGCTCGTACACACAGGTGCCTTAATTCATGTCATGTGAAATAAGCGCATTAATCCTACCGTCCCTGATTGATATCTGCTTTGTGATTGATGAAAAGTGGGCAAACATGGGGAGGGAAGGGCTATTTTTGAATAATTTAATCCACGTGCCAGTCAAGACTTTTGTGGGTTGTTTATATTTAAAGTATACCCTTACCTAGAGTGATGTAGTACAATCAAAGCAACTGGGAATTAGGGCCTCGTTCTCGATCCCAGCACTGGCAGCACTGGCAGGTTATTGGCATAGAAATATTCTGTCAACAAAAACACATGCAAGCACACAGGAACACTACAGTGTAATGGCAAAGATAATGCAATGAGCTGTAACTAACCTGCTGGAGCTGTGAACCCATCTGTCTTACTGCACCACTGAACTCATCTGACCTTTCACCTTCAAGTCATCCAGTTATAACCCTGGGTCAGCTCGGCGTGTGTCTTCCATCCAGCTTCCAAAAGAAAAACGAGTGCAATAGACAGAAGGAACGAAGTAAGATCAAATGTATTAATGCAGTCACAGTATACAGGTTTTTAGGATGTTCACCCAGCTTGAAAATAAACAATCACAGACATGGCACCACATTTTTGTTTCATAGCTGGACATTCTGGCTTCAGTAAGTATACCTCAAATAAATACAATTTCACATCAAATAGAGGTAAAAAAAAATTTGAATTAGTCAATGATGAGGACAAATTATAGAATCATTAAATAAATAAATCACAGTTAGCTCCTCTCCAGGCTTTTATGATTGCCTGAATTTTGTGAGGCATGGACTTCACTAATGAAAAACAATATTCTACATTTAGCTCGTTCCACCTTATTTAAATAGCGAGTATTTTCGTGGACCAGTCAGGATTGAGATCCAGACTGTATGGTGTCATTCAGTTGATATGGCAATCCTGATAAAAGTTTAAACACACTTTGCTGTGTAGCAAGATGTAATATTCTCTTGAAAAAAAATATTTTATAATAATCCTCTTTCTTCATATATTTCCTATTGGTGTCCAAAAAGTTCACAATTCACCAACTGATAAGGTAATTATCTTCATCTTCCCAGTCTTTTTATTGACATATGAGGCCATGGACTATCCCTAACTCATACCCAGAAGCCCATTCAAGAGACCGAACGCAGCTTTGGAGGACCTAACACTGGATCATCCATACCATATGTGAATGACCCCCAATGTATGGTTCATTTGACTAGTGTGATTGCCCTTTATCGTGCCCAAGCAAGGAACACAAAGTCAGACGTCTCTGTTAAAAAATTCTTATATATGCGCCAACAGCCAACAATCACTGAGTTCAATGATTAATAAATCTATAAAGCATTTGTGTGTCGGTGCTCCCAAAATGACTATAAAAAAACACAAATAAGTACAACCATAAAGTCCACTGTGTTTATTGTTCACTGTCTTTACTTCTCCACAAAATGTAGTACCATAATGATGTAAGCATGCTTTGGTCCAGAACGGTTAAGCGCAATGGAAAGCAAGCAGGGGAGTGGGAGGAACAATCATGCTCAGGCTCAGTACAAGGCAACTAAGCATATTTTAAGGACGCCCTTAAAACATAACTGGAACGTCATTATACTTGTCTTAGGATATGAATGTAGGTTATTCAGCAATGGGAACCAACACTATGAATTAAGTCACTCTGGATTGTATCCTGCCTTTGGCGAGGTTACAGGATTTCAGGATTTGGGATAAAGTTAATTTAGAATATATACATTACCTGCATATTTTCAATTCCCCAGTCTCTTGACACTACCTGCCACTTGCCAAACCTATACTCCAAGCCAGGATGGGTACAGGCCAGCAAGTGTCTCTGTGCGCTTGTGGCCACCTAACTTGCTTTCCCTTGAGACCTCTACCCACTTGGGATTTGATATAAAACCCCAGAATTTACAACTGCGTGTTTGCAGAACCTGTCCTACCCTAAGGCAACAATGAGACTCCACACAGTGGCTCAGACCACCACCTGAGCACAAACATTGGGCTTATTGGAAACAAATGACATGTTTAATCATATGTAATCATTTTACACGAACAGTAAATGGTTCTTAAATCAGTTCTTAAATTCTTGTTCCTAGACTCTCAGTGCCTAGGAAGAATTACTAAAGCCACATGGTCAACAAGAAAGTTGCACTTCTTATGATTGAAGCGTCTCCATGACTCTTTATCTTGTGTGTTTTTACCGATTATAGCGTTTCGTTTTCTGAATAGTGCTATAAAACATATAATTAAACTCTCTGAATTACTGTTTTCAATCCATAATGACTACTCAATAAGTCCAGTAAGTGATTTTTATTAGATCAGATCACGATTATATGAAAGGGGATGACTACTTTGATGTACAGACTTTTTGCCGAAAGCACAGGCTGTTCATCAAAACCAGATGTCTAAGGCCAAAAATGTGTCACTTTTTCGTTCTGCCAACAATCACGAGCTTCCAATGAATCAGAGCTTGATTCCTTAGACCTGCCAAGTCTAAAAATTAGTAACTGTGGAATGTGATACAAAGATGGATGTCTTAGTGTAGGATTGAACTGGGTGCTATAATAGATCTCGGGTCGGGCCTCACACAGCCTTGCTTGGCTGTGTAAGAGAGATTGGACACTGAATCCCATTGAGGGCACATTTTTGCTTGGTATCCAATAAATTCTATTATAGGTTCTGGATACTGCACTTTATTAGGAATACTGTACGAATACTGGTATGTCATGCAAATGTCACATTTTTTCACACCCCAAAGGTGTTCTACTACTGGATCAGATCCATCTAAAGAACATTGTCATGTTCATGAGACCACTTTGAGAAGCCTTTTACTTTGTGACATGTTACATTATCATGCTAGAAGAAGCCATTAAATTATTGCCATGTAGGCTGCACATGCTCAGCAATAATACACAGATAGGCTGTATCATTCAATCGATGATTGATTGGTATTAATAGACCCAAAGTATGCCAAGAAAACATTCCCCACAGATTATCCCCTCCATCAGTCTGGACTCCAGACACAAGGCGAGTCCATGGATTCATGCTGTTGGTGCTGACCCTACCTTCTGTGTGTCTCAGAAATCAAGATTCATAAGATCCGCCTGTTTTTCCAGTCTTTAGTTGTCCAGTTTTGGTGAACCTGTGCCAACTGTAGCCTCAGCTTCCTGTTCTCTGCTGACAGAAGTAGAACACAACAAGGTTTGCTGCTCTTGCAGCCAAAATTTCACTTCCAGATGCTTTGATACAGGTTCAGTTTAACTTCAGATCTTTGATTACCTTAGACTATAAATTGGGAAATTTTGAAGATAAAACAGGATTGCTTCATTTCATTAGCAGGTTGTGTAATTACCTAATTTTAGGAAAGAAAAAAGTCAGTAATTACCTCTATGTATAGCACAGTGAATCAACAAGGCATAATGTATTAAGCACATTATTCCTGGTCAGGGTTGAGAACGTTTTTTTGGAGAATACAAGGTGCATGCATAAGGGTGGTCTGGACAGGACACCTGTCCGTCACGGGGGCTGGGTATGAGTTGCTGCATACAGCATCAAAGATGATCCCCAACCAGTCCCCAGTCCGTCCAATCGTGGGTGCGTGTGATGCTCAATGCTTGAAGGCACAACAGTAACTATAACTCAGGTTCTGCATGTGTGCGTGCGTTTTCTATATTTATGCATTTCACATTTAGAAATTAGAAATTAGAAATTATTGACAGCAGTGTGGTCGATGCTGCCCCCTAGTGAGTGCATTACCCAACTACATCTATGAAAACAGCCTGACCGGACAGGTGTAGACTGATTAATGATACTGACATTACATTACATTACATTACATTACATTAAAACCACTTTATTTGTATTGTGTAGCAATATATCTGTAATCAGTTTAGTCCAAATCATTTAATACTATGAGAGAAATAAGGAAAGTCTAGCACTAATATAACACTATATGTCTGTGTGCTTTTGTGGTGCCATCACTGGCTCAGGAGAAAGAGAGACATACATGTGGATGGAAAGACGGACTTAAAAAGAGGGGAGGATATAAAACTAGGGGATGCCTGCTATACCAGCCCAGGATAAACAATGGGACAGGTACAGTTGCCGGGGTAACGTGAGAGGCTGGAGCTGCCTAGGTGAGTGGTAACTAAGTAACAAGAGCAAACAACAGATGAGGATTAAAGTGGTACCCACATACTGCAGGATATTACCAGGTAAAGCCTGAAAGACTTAAACATACATAGACAAGTTACTAAAAGCAAAATGTACATTAGCAATGGTAAACTGAAAACATGATCAACTTTAAATATACTGTACAGTATAATGTAAATGTACAGTTAACATTAGTATGCTATAAAGTATACTATTAACATTATGCTATACCACTACACATGCTGTCACATTGTTACAATTTTTACAATAGTTTTAAAATTCACAAACAACACACTTTACGTCTTTACAAAGACCCTCAAGCTGTTTTCTTTCCCAGCTATTTGCAAAGTTATTTTCTACAACAGAAAGTGGTTTTAGAAGCTGTTTTGTTTACATGACTTATGGAGGTATTTTTGTGTTAGGCCTTGTCATAAGTGACTGACACATTTCATGCCCCAGAACCAGAGAAGGATTTCCCTATTTTGTGCTAAACTGTGTTTTATATTATCACCACGTGACACTTTAATCAATGCTGAACAACAGGCCTAAAAAGCAAAACAAAGTACATTATTTAATCCTTGCTGGTCAGCCTCAGATAAAAGGCTCTGGAGGTAGAGGTGCACGCAGTACAGGGCACCAGTCCATTACAGGGCACCAGTCCATTACAGGGTTCCGTTAAAAGCAGCACCTGAACTGCATGTCAGAAGCTCCACACTGGATTCGAACCACGGTCCCGAGCAACTGGCGTTTCCAGCAGCTGGAGCTTACGAGCCACCGGAGCAGCAGCACCACCAAGTGGCGGTACGAATGAGTGACATTTATAGAAATACACAAACTTCCATAGGACAGTAGTGTTGTCTAGTCGGAACAACCTTGTAACCTTAACTTCACTCCCTGGTGCCAGAACAGAGAAATGTCTAGATGCTTGTCCCCCATGTCCTGATGTATTTACCACATTTGGTATGTGCATTTTAAGTTGTTGCTTATTCTCTCCTGACAAACCTTATGAGGAATATTTTTGAGGTAGGGCTTCATGGTCAGACCACAGACTGAAATAATCACGTATGCAGAACGAATTTAGTCAATTGAGGTATTAAGATACAGATTTGATACAGAATTACGTCATCCGCAGTTAGCAAGACAAGCCTAGACGTTGCACAACAATCAAACGTTAATATTCAGTTAATAGCCTATACAAATTGAGTGCTAAAAGATATTTTATTTTCTTAAGTCTAAGCATTATAAGGAACCTTCCTCCCAAATAGAAAAAAACAAAAGTATTTACAATGACAAACACATCCTGATGCCAAAGTACCTAATGTGATGGTGTTTGAAAATACATTTACATTATTTAGCAGATGCCCTTATCCAGAGCGACTTACAATTCACACAATTGTGGTTAAGGGCCTTGCTTAAGGACCCAACTGCAGCAGCTTGGGAGAGGTGGGATTTGAACTCAGAGGTGGGATTTGAACACAGAGTCCAAGTGCCTTAACCACTAGCCTACCACAATTCTATACAATACCATACAAAATGAGTACACTGATCCTAGCGGTTTTCTACCCAGGAAAATTTTTTTACCACACTGGGGTGCTATGGGGAATTCCACAGGGACTGTGGCCTAGGAATTAAGGTACTGGACTATGGATCAGAAGGTCCAGGGTTCAAACCCCACCTCTGTCACAGTTGGGTCCTTGAGCAAGGTCCTTAACCAACAATTGCTTGGATTGTAAGCCTGTATCAATTGTAAGTCGCTCTGGATAAGGGCGTCTGCTAAATGACAAAAATGTACTGTGAAATGTCATAGTAAAATTGTAAATTAATTGATTTGATAAAAATTAATTAATTGTTTTAACGTGAACCATAAAGTTCAGTTCTACTATACATTTTTGATGGTCATTTGGCCATGGTTCTACTATCAAAGTTTACAGTACATTTTTACCTGGGTAGTGGCTATACCACCACCCATCACAAAGTACACGCTGTAGAAAGGTAGCTTTATGGTTAGAACATGGTTCATTTGATGTACTAAACCTATAAATAAGAAAAGAAAATCATGTGCCGGTATTATTATTCGGGTATAACAGCAATTCCTTTTTTCATGTTCACTTACTAGATATATTTAATTTACATTTACATTTCCAGTATTTAGCAGACGCCCTTATCCAGAGTGACTTACAACTGATACAGTCTTACAATCCAAGCAATTGTGAATTAAGGGCCTTGCTCAGGGACCCAACTGTGGCAGAGGTGGGATTT
>JAUZSU010186757.1:0-12275 GCA_034780255.1 Parotocinclus maculicauda
AGAGAGGATGTAAGAGTATGAACAGTGGTCTATTGTGTGTGTGTGTGTGTGTGTGTGTGTGAGAGAGAGAGAGAGAGAGAGTAAGAGAGAGAGAAAGAATGAGAGAGAGAGAGAGAGAGAGAGAGAGAGAGTGAGAGAGCGAGAAAGAATGAGAGAGAGAGAATGAGAGAGAGAAAGGATGTAAGAGGATGAACAGTGGTCTATTACTAACTAGTTCCTTGAAGGATTCACACATGCTTACATGAACTGAGACGCAGCATTTCAGGATGAGAGAAGCTATTCTTCATTATGGTATGATCTTAAACAGTGCTATAATTTAAACAGATGCAGCTGTACTGGAGTGAGAATTAGGTAATGATTCACTCTGAAGGCTTAGTGCAGATGTTTTAACAGTGGTAGAATTGAAAAACTATTTTGTCTTGTTTGCTTAGTCTCATTTTGGACTCTCAGATGTTTGGACTAACAGTGTTTATTCCATGCAGAAAGTAGCCAGTCTGGGTTAGTGTCAGAAGCTTTCAGATGATTAGGTGGATGTTTCTGAGGGGTGAGGGTAAGAAAGTTCAGAAACAACAGACTGCCCACCTAAGTAAAGGTGACAAGTAAAGGTGTGTGAATAGGAGCGGGTTAATGTTAGCTCTCCTGCTGATATGGTGTGTATGAGATTAATGTCCTCTTCTGGTAAAGTTCATTTTAATATTACGGAGAATCGAATATGTATGCAGTGTGGTTTGAGATCTGGAGTGAAATGGTACAGAAGCTAAAGGCTATCTTAGTTTTGTTAGCCTGCCAGATACACTATATAGACAAAGGTTTGTGGACACCCCCTCTAATTAGTGAACTTACCCCAGTGACTCTCAGTACGAAATTGGTTTGTCAACTTTGGTTGAGAACTTGGCTGCCTTGCACAGGACCTTGACCAGAATTCCTTCAGACACCTTGAAAATGCACTGGAATACCAAAAGTGTGCATCAGAAGCTCCAAACTCCATACTAATACCTGTTATTTAAAAGAAAATTTGGGGTGTAAACTAATTTTTGTTTATATAGTGTATAAGATGCGTATTTGTATGTACAGTCGGGCTAAAAGGCAGAGAGCGCTAGTGAAAGTGCTTCTCTTTTATTAGAGTGCTGTGTTTTTCACTACAAATCATATAAGCATAAACATTTGAGTGGAAAGTTTAATCATTAAAAACAAAAAATTAAATCCTAATACATTTTACAATTATTTTAAAATATTGGTATGTGCACCTTGTGCAATTAGGAGAGCACTTCAAGACAGAGCCCAGCATTCAGCAACATCAGCAGTTCTGAAATTAAAAGTGGGTCCGGTACTATACTGCTCACAAAAATAAGGACCTATTTCAAAATGAAATGTACCATAATGAAATATCCCCTAATTTATGTGAGCAGTGTATCACTGTGTATCTAATAAAGTCCCAGTGAGGATATCTTTCCTTACATCAAATCATGTATTCCTGCACTTTTCTCATTCAAGTCAGTGAACTGGAGTGGTGTCTAGTCAAGTCAAATTTATTTCTATGGAGCATTGTCTCAAAGCAGCTTTACAATCTTATATTATCTTAAAAGGCCAATCCCAAATTAAGCAAGCCTAGGGCGACAGTGACAAGGAAAAACTCCCTGAATATAGAAGGAAGAAACCTTGGGAGGACCAAGACTCAAAAAGGGACTGATCCTCCTTGGTTGGCCTAGATGTTAATTGAAATAATTAAGTTGTGGTAATAGTAAAATTAAGTAAATAATACAATTTTAATCGATAATAAAATTTAAATTAGTAAGAAATTTTTTTAATAAATAACAAAATTGATTTAAGATAATGGGTCCTCAGCGGTTAACCATTGGAGGCACATCGTCTCCTGATAAGAAAATGATTGAGGGAGTTACTGCACTCTAGAGAGACCCGGGCATGGTGAGACTGGTTATTGTTAATGAAGACCAGTAGAGTGATGCTAAGGTGGAGGAGCATATAAGTTTGTGGTGCTGGAACTGGTACCGGATGTACAGGTCCTCTCCATTTTGCAATGGTCCGGTTTCTGGATATTTCAACTTTATGATGGGAATCTGAAGATGCACTAAAATAACCATTGAGCCGAAACCATATTTTGAATATAGAAGTTTGATTGACTCTCCTGAAAATACTGGGGCACCAGGCAGCAGCCAGCTGACTAAGTTAACCACAGCACCCTTAGACTGCCAATGAACTGACCATTTTGTTTTATAAAATAAGCTTTTTTTAAGGTTTGTTTTAGTTAGGTAGGTTTGCTTTGTTTTATGCCTGTTTAAGTGAGGGAATGCTCCAATATATACATCATATATAATACTCCTCAGTTTATGACTTACAATTGAATGGAAGTGTCTGAAGTATCCTAATCTATCATAAATCTGGGAGCACCTGCACAGTACTTCTGCATTGTTGGGTTAATCTTTTGTCTCTTTATCTGTCCCATCTGAGTCCTAGTTCTCGCTGCGCATTGCTGAGGTGTGCGTTGTCATTGCACCAAAAAAGGACCATATTTCAGTAAATTCTCAAATGGATGAATCATATTAAATGGGTGAAACATATTTGGAGAAATGCCAAGTAGTAGTGTGTTTGGGCATGTTTTACCACCAAATTACAGTTTGTTTGACTTGTTTTGACTAGGGACTGCAGGAGCTTAGTGGTTAAGGTACTGCACTCTGGACCTGATGGCCCACCTCTGCCAAGCTGCCACAGTTGGGTTCTTAAGCAAGGCCCTTAACCCACCATTGCCTAAATTGTAAGACTGTATCAGTTGTAAGTCACTCTGAATAAGGGCGTCTGCTAAATGTAAATGTAGTGTGATTGCTCTGTTCTGTGCTCGAGTGTTGTACACTAAATCGTGCTTGGCTTCTTTAATCTGCGGGTATAATCAGTAAACCTATTATAAGGTGTATGAGGGGGCTGTTTATCAGTGCACCCAAAATAACTCGAAGTCAGTATAGCCAGGAAGCTGTGCAAGCATGACTTTTCTCCATGAAACCTCTGATCGTGGTGATGTAATCGTGCTTGTGCTCAGAGCGGTAAAACCAATGTGAGCATATTTTTGCCACAACTATTTGAGAACTGTTCCAATATTAGGAATTATTGCATCCCTATAGACCCTTTATTCATCAGTCAGATAATTTTGTCAATGGTTTTGAAGTGTGTACCTGTGCTAGGTATCCTGGGGGAATAACCAGATAATAACAGACCAGCATCACAAATCATTAACACGTCTGTTTCTTTTTGTTAACGTGTTTGGGTTTGTCTTTCAGAACGATCTGTTCCTCACGAACTTTTCACACCACTGTTAATTGGCTTTGTGGCTGTAGCTGCCATCCTCTGCCTTATCCTGTTTGTTCTAATTTACAAGTATATACAGGTAAACATTTTCATTAACTTGTGTCAATTCAATGTATATATATATATATATATATATATATATATATATATATATATAAAATATTTACACTCACATTTGTCATAATGGCTTTGTGAAGTATTTTTGTTGAGTTGATAAAAATTGTCTCCACACCTAACCCTAACCTGGCAACATAATACTGAACTGTTTGGGTATAAAAGGCGTATTTTAAGTGAAAGTGGCAATAATAAAGGCAATTTAATACTTTTAATACTTTATTGTAACGTTGTTAAACCAATAGCGCTAAAAAATGACAACAAATTGCTTTCGTTTTCACTTATTTACAACAACGCATTTGGGGAAGTACACATTTCTTTGCCCACCATTAACTTACATGTACCATTGTTTTAGCAAAGGTATAATGACCATATATTATTATTATTTCTCATTTACCTTATTAGAATACAACCAAATAAAGACATTTATTATAGGAATTTTGTGCGCAGTATTAAAAATCAAACAGTCTCTTTGGGCTAGAATGGCAATTGTACTTTACACTTAAGCAATAGCAGCATCTGGCAGCTTTATCGGGATGCCAAGTTGATCCTTCCGCAGTCTCAGTAAACTTGATCAGGAAGAATCACATCCAAGAAACCAAGGTTAACAGGATGAAAAGGCTAAGATATAGTAAAGTTCACCAAGACTTTAATGAAGACCAGTGGTAAAGAGTATTTTGGAGCGACGAATCTAAGTCTGAAATCTATGGCTGTACTCATTGGCTATGTTATATATGGTCATTATAGCATTGCTAAAAGAACAAATCTAATGGTGTACTAATTATTTTGCCCAGTACTGTAATAGTCTGCTTTGAGTGTATCTGGTCATGTCTATATATTTTTATCTGTTAAATCAAATGTTTCTTAACTGACATAAGGTTGATCAGTCAACACATTTTCTGTTTAAAAAAAAAAATAAAGGTACCGTTTAATAGTTAAGGAATATTAAAATATTTTAAATAAATAATTACTATAACTATTTCAACTACACTATTAGGACTATGAAAATGTAAGGTTTCGCCATTCAACATTACTATACAATGCTACATATTTTATTAACAGTATTTATTCTCATTACAGACTATTTTAATGCAGCATGGCAATGTTGGTAGATGCCTGCTTAACTATATAACTAAGTTAATTATGTAACCTCTTGATATTACAGTTCAATCAGAGGTCTCCTGCAGTTCACTTTCTTTTTTAGCTACAAAAGCTCTATACAATCATAGTTAAGGATAAGTGAGTAATATTCATTTAACTAGGAAGTAAGTTGTAATTTGTTAGTGGCTGTAAAATGAATTGCGTCGTCACATTTTTATTCAGGTTGAGTGTTTTTACAGGTTGTGAGACAGTAAAACTGGATGGTCATCTCATTTATGCGTTAATGTCCTCATAAAATTATATTTAAGTCCCATCAAAATATATGACTCATATCTCCTCTTCCCATGAGGGGATAACTTTGTTCTTTGACCTTAGTCAGAATATTGGTTAACAGTATATCATAAAACAATCTGGGTTACAAGTTTTATCTGGTCAGATCATACTGTGCACGAAAAGAAATATAAAAATGTCTGTAAAATTTTCTTTAACTTTCCCATAGTGCCATTGCCATTTTATTACTTCCCATTTTCAATTACAATCTCATTTTGGTTATAAAGTCCATGCTTTATTGTTGTCTGCTGTCTCCATGCGAGACTGGAACTGCAGGCTTGTGGTTCTGATAGGAAAAAAGCAGAAGTGCTTTTGCAGTCTGTTTTTATGTTCTGTAATGTTGTAGTGCTTAACTTGCCAATAAAGCATTATTTTTGTGTGTGTTTTTTTCTTCTCTTGCTTACCTTCCACAAAATCCATCCTACTTACCTGTTTCAGAAGCCTAAATACCAGGTTCAATGGAAAGTCATTGAAGGAATCCATGGCAACAATTACGTCTATATTGACCCTACCCAGCTTCCTTATGACCACCAGTGGGAGTTTCCACGAGACAGACTGCGATTTGGTCAGTTGGATATCTGTTTACCGTCTCAATTGCTGGCGTCATTAGTCAGTGATAGTCTGTTTGTCTTTCTGCTTCCTTCTTTCTTTCATACTTATTATTAAAACACTATTTATTAAGTTCTTTCGCAAAGTACTGTACTTTCTTATCTCAATTTGAGTTTTTGGACATATTGTGCCATTCCTTCAAAAGACACCCTGTACGCACCTGCCAGAACGTTTGTAGGCTTTATTATTGCCCCTATAAAAAGGATCACCAGCAACTGTTTATTTCATGCAAGGGTAAAACATCTTTGACTAATTTTAAATACATAATAAAGGGCATAGTTGAATACAGATCAAACACCAACTTTATGTATTGGTTTTTGATCTATCTCAGCTCTATCTATCAGATGTCATCATTAATCTTACTGGGAATGTTTGACTGCTTTGCATCCACAGGCAAAACTTTGGGCTCAGGAGCATTCGGAAAGGTGGTAGAGGCCACGGCATATGGAATGTCTAAAGCTGACACGGTGATGACTGTAGCAGTAAAAATGCTAAAACGTAAGTATAAAAGAAAAGAAAGAGGAAAATCTGTGAATGTTTAAATTTACATTTGTGTTGATTTGTGTTGTAATAGAGTACGATGTTAAAATCATATTGTCGGAGCTCACTCAGCAACACTGATACCCAACAGTCACTCCTAGTAAAACTAGGAAAGCTGAGTCTTCATTTGACGGGCTTAGCAGGCTCGAGCAGGCTTCTGGTTCCAAGAACCTAGATCAATACTTCTCACAACAGGATCAGGTTCTATTACCATTAAGACCTGAGAGTTAGAGGACACGGCTCACACACCTTAAGTCAGTAACTTAATATGTAATTTATGTTAAGGATCAGGTTAAGGAAGAACAGTTAAGTAAAGCTATGAAATAGTAATGAACGTTTAACTTCAGGTACACCTTAAAAGGCTCCACATAAAGGCAAGATATGAGGTTAATACAAAAAAAAGCCTTTACGGTACTGTGCAAAAGTCTTAGGCCACCATTAGATGTTTTTGCAATGGTTTAATGGACATATATAATTATTTTGCTCAGTTTGATTATTAGAATACAACAAGAAAAGAACATACAAACATTTGTATGCACTATTAAAAACAGCTTATATAGGCTGCAGTGGGCAGCATTTGGCAGGCCGTTCTATAGTCCGAAGAAGCTTGATCAGGAATGGTCATTTTCATAGAGTAGCAGCCAAGAAACCACTTTTTGGAAAGAGAACAGGGCGAAAAGGCTAAGATATGTGTTTACAACTGTCATTATACCAATGCAAAAACATCTAATTGTGGCCTAAGACTTTTGCACAGGATTCAGATTTGTTATTAATGTTATGTTCTAATGTTATGTTTGTGTTTGTCTTTTGATATGCTGCAGCGAGTGCCCATGCCACTGAGAAAGAAGCTCTGATGTCAGAACTGAAGGTGCTTAGTTACCTTGGCAATCACATCAACATTGTCAACTTATTGGGTGCTTGCACTATTGGAGGTAAGAAACAGGTAGCGAGAGCAAATACACACAATTGTAAACGCATACACAGTTCCACAGTTGGCCTGGATTTAATGGAATTGTCAAAGTACAGGGGTACAGCAGGCAGTGTTGCCACCCCACAGTTATTGGCTCGTGGTTTTAAGCCTTGGTTTAAATTCGGAACCTAATTACTGTCTCTGTGACATATTCCCAAAAGAAAAAGCTGGAAAGTCTGCTATATCCTGGCCAGTGGCCAGCATTTACACTGCTCACACAAATTACACAAATTATTTAAAAATGAAGATGAAGTATTTAAAAATGAAGCATTTGATTGTATTTCATTAAAAAAGATAAGCAGAAAAATGAAAAGACAAAGAAAGTTGGTTGACTACACAAAGGAGAATAAACTCAATTATGGTGATTGAGTAGAAAGTGATATATTCATGTGGTGAACAGAAGCATGTCAGACTGGACAAGAGTGGCCCCACATTGACTGTTCAGTAGGGTGTATATTCACCTAAGAATGCCAATGACAGCGATTGGGCATGGACAGCAGTTCTTGTGGGATCCCCTTTGTATTTATTCTCAAAAGAATTTTTTGTGAGCAGTGAACTAAAGATCAATCTGAAGAGTAACTGGGACAACAACTATATTATGTACAGATTTGTAAAAGGACACAAATGGGTTAAAAGTCAGTTTAATGAGAGTTAAGAGTTAGTATTAGTTTTCCAATTTGTTGTTCTGCCATGTAAGTTCTTTGTTCCTTGAGTTGTTCAAGTTGTATGTTTCTTGTGGTCACATAGTCATTAAGTCGCCCGCAAAAAGAATATATAAACGTCTTTTATATCTGTGTGCGTGACACTGACTGTGATAAAACTGCCCCCCAGGTCCGACTTTGGTCATAACCGAGTACTGCTGCTTTGGTGACCTGCTGAACTTCCTACGCCGAAAGCGCGACTCCTTTTGCTGCTCCAGAATGGAAGATGACTCTTACTATCGGAACGTCATGCTGTACCCAGAGTCGGGGTAAAACAAACATTTTAGCATTCTACGTTTAAGTCTTCTACTTAGCACAAAGTTGGACAGTGCTGAAAAGCTGTCATTTTTGCAGTGAAAACGGAAATGGCTATATGACGATGAGACCATCGGTTATGGGACCTCAGTTCACTGAGAAGCAACGTTCACCACATAAAGGTATCTTACAAATTCCTGTAGGATTTGTTATTTCCACGTTCATAACTCTTCTAAAATATCTTTGCAGCTTATCGTGCATTATAGTATACATGGATCAATGAATGGTAATCACAATGCAGTTTGCAAATTTAATAACAGAACCCTAACATAAAATGTTTTTTGGCATAACATTGCATAAAATATATTGGCATTTATGTCTGTACTACACTGCATATCAGCCATCATTGTACATCGTTACTATTCTGACACAGTGTAACCAGGATTCATATGTAAATGTTTTATGACCTTTCCCAGTTATACAAGGGACAGTAAAATTTACTGTCCCAAATATCTACTGCCCGAAAACAAATCTTTAAATTTTAATGTGTTATACACATACAAATAAGCACACATTAACGTATATATTTAATTTGGTTATTTCTTCTTAAATGTGTATATATTCTTTGCTTATTAGTTTCTACAAGCCATATTGGTATGGTACTGGTTACTAGGTTCTAGTCCGTTTTTAATTAAAATGTCTATCTCCTGTGAATAGTCAGTAAAAGAGCTTTCTCTTTTAACTTTGTGATTAACTTGGTCAACTTGAAATCGGCTTCACTCTTCATCCATCTTATGAACATGCCCAGTGATTCAGATGCACTAGCAGTATTTATCACTGCGATTTGACAGTGTAATGACACTCTAGTGTCTGCTTTCTAAAAGTTGTAGTTCCATCACTTTTGTCTGCTTTGTTACAATATTTCCTAGAATCTTTGATGACAAAATAATAAATAAGACCATATTTTGCTTGGCAAGAGGTTAAGTATTCAAGTGTACTCAATATTTACCACATGAACTTGCCCAATCAGGCAAGTTATTTTTCATGCTGCTGTCCTAATGCTGCATTTCAATTGCCTCTGAAATTTGGGAAATTTTTATTGTCCAACCCTGTTTAACACAGTAATACATTTAACAGTAGAGACATACAGTGCATATTTTAAACCATGGTTGAATTATTAGAAATAGTCCGATTATACACTGTAAAGGTCATTCAAGTAACTTTGCATGCTCCAGTCCATCTTATGTACTCCTTTCTGTTTCGCAGGCGGTGGGTCCTACATTGAATGTGACATGCTCTGCGATGTTCTACACGAGGACTGTTTGGCTTTGGACACCGAAGACCTCCTAAGTTTCTCCTATCAAGTTGCCAAGGGGATGGACTTTCTGGCATCTAAAAATGTAGGACACTTTCCGCTCCTCTCCTCTGTCATCTTCCATACTCCTCTGTCATGCCCTCTCCTATGTTAGTCACATGATCCAGTAGCTTCTCCCCCTCCTTCAACACAAAGCTCTAGGATCACATTTTTTCTTCCGAGCGTCCAGTAACGGTTCAGCTTGCCAATGTATGCACAAGCATGTTCACAAGCATGCATGCAATCACTTACCAGCATGTTAAACGAATTACACTCTATTGTATCACGTTACTCACCTGGATCATTAAGATGAACATCATTCTCTGACTCAGCGTGGTTGCTTTGAGAACTAGTTTTACGACCTTTTAAAATGTTTGACTGTGCTGGAGAAACTGAAACTATCTTGGTGACTGTTTAAAGTAATACATTTACATTTACATTTCCAGCATTTAGCAGACGCCCTTATCCAGAGCGACTTACAACTGATACTGTCTTACAATCCTAGCTATTGTGGGTTAAGGGTCTTGCTCAAGGACCCAACTGGGGCAGCTTGGCAGATGTGGGATTTGAACCCAGAAGTCCAGTACCTTAACCACTAAGCTACCACAGTCCCCATAATAGTGCCAAGATCTTATCATCTTTATGCATCTGTTCACTGTATGAGTATTTTAGAGTATTGATTGATTTTACTGTATTTTACAAACAGTCTGTTGGTTTTACTGGAGATTTGCTACGTTTTTTAAGGTATATCAAGATCCTGCCAAATGTTTTTTTTTGTTTGTGCTATAACAGAGTCCCTCCTGAAAAAGTATTGGTTGTATAGTGCGTTCCAGTACTGTTATTGATGGTTCTTTAAAAAAAAAGCAAAAAAAAGCAATGATTTGTGTTGGGTCAAGTTATTTTTAAACCCATGTTCAGATATACATTCTATTTCAAGCTTTTTTTATATATCACTATTTACAACAGACATTTTTGCAAGTCGCTCTACAAAAAAGTAGGTGTCTGATATTGACTGATAGTATGGCATGGTTAGATGTAGATTTGTGCAAAAGTCTTAGGCCACCTTTGTTGTTTTAGTAACGATATAATGATATATTTTGGACCCAAAGTTTCAAACTTGGGTTTGACTTTTTTACTGATTTTCATTCTTGTCTTTAGTACATCTTAGCTTCAAAAAGATCATTCTTGAACTAGCTTATTTAGATTGTAGAAGGTTTTGCAAAGCTTGGCCTTCAGATGCATCTGCCAGATTCTGATATTGTTCAATTGTATGGGGAGGACACACTAATATACTTTTTTTCTTACATTTGTTTTCTTTAATACTGCATACAAATGTCCTGTATTTATTGGATGGATTCTAATAATGTACTTAATTAAATGCACTGCTCACAAAATTAGGGGTTATTTCATGAATTTTTTTTGTGAGCAGTATAATTAGATTTGGACATTATACTATTGCTAAAACAGTAAAATATCTAGTCTAATTTTGCTTTTGCACAGTGCTGTAGTTGTTTTTCTGTTTCTGGCTTTGCAAAACTGATTTTCTTCTTGGTCACTGACAAGTATTTGAAACATATCTGCCATGAACCAGAAATGTATGCATTGCCGAGTCGAAAATTAGACTGCTAATTGTAGCAGCACCACATGAGATTACATAGGTCTGTGTTGAGTGTATCACTTGCCTGCTACATTGTTTCATGGGGTTCAGATCTGCTTTATTAGAACGGTTGTGAAATCTGTGCCAAAAATCATAAATTCTTATATATGTGTGTGTGTGTGTGTGTGTGTGTGTGTGTGTGTATGTGCAGTGTATCCACAGAGACTTGGCTGCCAGAAACATTCTCCTTACACAAGGTAGAGTGGCCAAGATCTGTGACTTCGGACTTGCTCGTGATATCACGACTGACTCCAACTACGTGGTTAAAGGCAATGTAAGTTACCACAAATATTTTAAGTATGGCCAACAATAATTTATACTGTAATCAAATGGTCTTAAAATCTGACAGTATACGTCCAAGCAGTGCTTTAAATCTCTAAGGAATTAATGAATTAGAGAGTATCAATGTGGTGCAGCTGCTTATTAAAACCCTTTATTTACTTGTACGATGGTAATTACAAGTAACACCTCTTTGTGACCAAGCATAGTATCGTCACTGGTGAAATTAGTGAATGGGTGTGCAGACAGTTTATGCCCTTTAGGCCTGTAAAAGCTAAAGCTCCCTGTCCAAACATGTACAGTACAGGGATTTTAAACATGGCTTTGCATATAGAATGGCAAATGAAACAAAAATGTCAATATTAATGTTTAGAAACATTTTTGAGGTAAGCGAATGAAGCCACAAAGCCATGGGTTGCTGGAAATGGCTGTGGCTCTGGAAGTATCTGAGCTATATTTTATCATGTGAACACCTTGGCAAAAAATGGGCCCAACCCCAAACTACAAAATTTGGGTTGTTGTTCCATTAGTGACTAATGATTTTGTCCTTGTGTACAAGAAGTCCTAGAGTATCGTGCAAAAATCTTAGACCACTATTAGATAAGATATGCCATGTCTAAGATTTGAGACATGGCATATGTAATCTAATGGTGGTCTTTTTAACAGTTAAAAGTGTAATTGGCAGTTCCAACTCCAATAAGAAAAAGAATTCGGATTGACAGGGTGAAGAGTCTTACAAAGATTGTAATGAAATTAGTTGCAACATAGTATTAAGGAGTGACAAATCCAAGGTTGACATGTTTGGGTGTAGTTAGCGACAATATGTTATATATGGTCAATCTTGGTAAAACATCGAATTGAATGGTAGCCCAAGACGTTAGCATAGTTCTGCACTTTTTGTGGTTGTATACAGTGCATCCGGAAATTATTCACAGTGCTTCACTTTTTCCACATTTTGTTACGTTACAGCCTTATTCCAAATTGTATTAAATTAATCTCCTTCCTCAAAATTCTACACAAAATACCCCATTATGACCATGTGAAAAA